>BGPR01039719.1:0-14206 GCA_013235015.1 Araneus ventricosus
CCTCATCATTTTTGAGCCATTGTCAGAGGAAGTGGGTGACGCCTGGGCCACACCCCCTCTCCAAGCATTGCGCACCACGCCAAAGGGAAAGAATTTAGCACCTATGGATTTCGCGTGCACTACACTGTAAAAAAAATTACTGTAAATTTACAGTAAAAAGTACTGGCAATCAGGGTGCCAGTACTTTATACTGTAAAATTCAATTTTTACTGTAAAATTTTACAGTAGAAAAAAATTAGAGTGTACTGTAAATTTTACAGTAACATTAACCGATTTACAGTAAATTTTATCATAAATTCTAAGGTAATATGTATTGCTATTTTTACAGGAACTTTTACTACAATTATAGGTTTCTACTGTATAGCATACAGTACTTTTAAGTGTAAATTTTACATTAATATATACTTAACTACTGTCTACTTTACAGTAAAATTTATTGAAACACAGTAAATTTTACTGTAAAATTCACTGAAACGCAGTGAATTTTACAGTAACATTTACTGAAATCCAGTAAATATTACAGTACTATTTACTGAAATCCAGTAAATATTACAGTTACATTTACTGGAACAGGGGTGGCTACAGAAACTGAAAAAAATTTCCCTGATTAAACTTACATTTCCCTGATTTACGGCTACTAATTATATTAGTTTCCTGGATTTCTTCCTTCTCAGAATCACTGTATATGTACAATATACATTATTAAACACTTTTACCAATTATTTAATATGAAAAAATTAAATGTTTTTATGAAATTTAATTTTTAGAAAATGGAATGAACATCCTAAAAAAATCTATTAAAACAGTATATTACATTTCTTATATGTAAAAAATACTGGAAATTTTAACAAAATACTTTGCTTCTAAAACTATTTAAGAATTCCAAGAAACATTAAAACTACTTCGTGCAACACAAGTTAAATTATATTAACAGTACAGGTTATTACGATCTTTGCTCAAAACTTTAAAACAGTTCAATAACTAATTAGTGCTCTTTGCATGGGTACCAGAATAACATGTTGCAGCATAAATATAAAAACTGCATAATTATACGTACCCAATATATATTTTAGCAAAGATTTAAACAAGAGTAACTGACAAAATATTACTTCAAATCTTCATTCTTTAGCAAATCATAGATTAATTGCTCTAATCAAAAACTTATGCTTTTATAAAAGAATTTAAGTTTTTAAAATTCCATTCATTGTTTCAAATAATGCTAGATATAAGATACTAATTTATAGATGTACTCAAGAAACAAATAACTATTAATTTCCCTGACTTTGATATTTTTACGAATTTCCGATTTTTTCCAGATCGATAAAATTCCCTGACTTTCCTCACAGTAAATTTTATAGTAATATGTAATTTTTAAAAGAGCTTTAGGTTGGGATAACTTTTGTTGCAAATCTGACTTAAAGCTAATGATTTCTTTTACCATAAAGTTGTCACCCCTTTTAGTGTCAGCGCTCAGTTTATTTAAATAAACTTTCCTCAAATACTACAGTACAGATATTTTTAGCAACAAAATAACAAATCAAAATGTAATAAAAAAACATTTTATTTTTCTATTTACAAATAGTAATATGATAAAATTGGTAATAGTGCAAAACAATGCAAATTAAAAAAAAAACAATGACACAGGTACAAAATACCATGATAGTTAAAGAAGATATAGTTAATATATACAATGATACAGTTATAAAAATGTACATTCAAGACACAAAAATTCTAAAACTACATCACAATTCGCAGTCTAAATACAGTAATAGCAGCACAAGTACAGAAAAATATAAGAATTTTCAATAAAAAATTAGAAACAATTTTTTATATGTGATGACTATAAATTTTAATAAATATTTGTATTTTCTTATTTAAAATATCTGTTACCAAAGGATCCTCCAAAACACCAATCACTTTACCAGATGGAGATTTTTTTTAAAAAAAGCTTTTATTTTATTCCGATTATGTTAAAGCTATTTTTCAAAGGCTCTTTTTCCAGGGTAAATAAAAGAGCCATCAATTGAGTATCTTACCCCAAATTCAAACTAAAGCTTAAATTTTATACTACAACATTAAAGAATTAAATATCCATAAAAATGGACAAACATTTCAAATATTATTACACTTTAAGAAACTGTCAATTTGGAAACATTATTTTTCCACCAAGATAAAAAAAAATGATAGTTTTCAGATTAGAATTTTGTGCAATTTTCAAATTCATTAAAAGGTGTCATTTTACATGAAAAAACAGTTTGAAAAGATTCTTTTTGGAAAGAAATTCATGGACTCAGGGATGAGATTGGCAAAAAAGCAAAAAGACTGAAATCATTCGCGAGCAAAAAATTTGTACCATAATTTATACGTGAAAGAAGTAAAACATCAAAACATGCAACATGATGAAAATATTACACTATAACTTAATTATTTATAATTCAGTACGTATAAATAAGAAAAATATTAAATTATTATTAAATCATTCACATTAAAAGTTAACAAACAAGTTTAACACATCACCAGGGGCATCTTCAAATACAAAATTAGACATTAAAACATATTTATCACCTGTACATCACTGAGATGCAACATTCACCCAACAGAAGAATTATATTTAATAGCCTTTTGATAAAAGTTAGCTCAAAAAATAAATAAAAATAAGGACAAATAATTTCTTTTGCTTCATGCAATTGTGTAAAGTATATTAGCTCTTTATAAATTATAATGTATCATATACTGAATTCTGTTTTATTTCTTTTATTTTTATACATTTTTGCAAGAGTAACAGCACAATGATTTTGCAACTTATAAAGCGAGAGGGTCGAGAAATTACAGTTACAATGACAGATTCATTTAGCATTATTGTTATTTCAAACCTTTTGAAACATTACCTTAATTGTTAAATAAGTGGTTTTATTTTGTTTTTTTTATTTGTGTGGCTTTTGTTGGTAACAGATCTCCATTAAGATGCTTCACCCCTTGTTTTAGAGGGCTCTTACCTTTGACAGATTTTTCTTCAATAAAGGATGTGTTTGCATCCTCTGCAAGTTTATTTTCAATAAAGGCTACAGTTTTTACACAGTCTTCATTAGTATCTCTCTGTTTAATTACTGGCATAGTTGTCGGGACTACATTATCTCTAGAATGCCTAGGTAAATCATCTGTTTTATTTTTTATTTTGAGAATTTTTTTTTTGTCTTATTCGCTTTTTTGCTGCATTTGCTTACAACTTTTGAGCTGCCTCTTTTGACAGGAGTTTTTGTTTTTTTATGTAGTTTATTTATTTGTTATCGTTCCGTTTTTTTTTATTTTTTCATCTTACAAGATGATCACCCTACAAGATGGCCTTAAGTTTTCAATTAATTTTTTTCAACATTTTCATGCAAAAAAATCTTTTTTATTCTTTTTGCAAAATATGCCACAGAAGTTTTGTTTTCTGTAAAGAGGTGGTACTTAATACTTTGAATGGCAGTAGAAGATGAATCAGCTAGTTTCCTAGCCTGTGGAGTTAAGCCGCACTGTTGAATATATTTTCCCAGAATTTTCTTTTGAAAATGTAAGATAGGAAGGTTTCTTTTCTTTGTGTAAAAGCGGAATTTTCGGAAGAAAAAACAAATTTATGCAGGGGAGGAAAAAAAAATCAGAAATCCGGAAAAAAAAACGGAATTGTGAGAGGGGAAAAAAAGATTTAAAAAACCGGAATTTCTCCAAAATAACAAAAAAGCGGAAATTCGCGAAAAAGCGGAAATTCGCGAAAAAGCGGAAGATTCTCAACCCTGTGGACTGTTTGACTAATGGTACAAATTTTTAAATATAATTCTAGTATTTATTTTTAATATTAAAATAACACAAAAAAGAAATATTTTTAATATCCCATTTTTAAACTTCCATGGTTATTAAGAAACAAAATTGTTATTGTTCTTTGTAATTCCCTTTACCATTTTGTTTCTCATTTTATACAGAAGGGAAAAGTTGAAAAAGATATTTTACTACATTTTAATTAATAATATAAATATAGCACTATTTGAAATTATAGGACCAATATAGGATACTCTTTTCTAAAATATAGGACCGCTGCTATCACTGTAAATATTACATTAATATTTTTAACAATTTAACCATTCCTGGTCAGCAACAATGTTCACTAGTGTTACAACTTTGGGATCAATAGAGGCCTTCTTTCCTTTGGACTGGTTCTTTTTTGATCCTCGGCTTGGGTTAATGCTCGCAAAGCACCTAGAAATATAATAATGCATGAGTTATTAAATTATTTTATTATCTCTACAGCAGTTGAGGAATCCAGAGAATTACACAGTTAGAAATCAAGTAAACATATTGTGGGTGTACTGTCAAAAGAGACCAAGTCACTCTGTATTACTGTAGGAAAATTTCATTTTAAAGTTTTGTCATGGGTAAAATCTATATTTTATTCCCATTTTAACGTTAAAAGGCTACAATTAGCTTTGTATATTGACTTGGGCTATTTTTTCCCCAAAATGTGATAGAGTATCAACACTTGAATACAATGCTGAAATACTAAAAGGCAGAAAAAAGAAACAAGCCCAGAAATTAATTTTAAAAATATATATGAAAAACTTGCTTTGCTCAATTCTTAAAACTGTAATAAAATTGAGCATTGCAAGAAATTATCAAAGCGACACTTAATTGTTGGAAAGAATATGCTTCACTTTTGGAGTATTTTATAACAAATTGAAAAAATAACTAGAGGTTAAAATAGTGATTTTTCTCCGTTAGTATGTGCGAAAATGTTATACACATACTTCAAAGTCAAAAGTAATAGAGAGTCTGCTTTTAAATCAGCAAAATAATTTTAGCATTATATTAACTAATAATTTTTTAATAATTATACAATTATAAAATGTAAAGAAACATATTATACTTCTTGAAATAATTAAAGATGTAATAATTTTACAAATCTTTAATGATTGATAATCATTCAAAAATTTAGTTTCGAAGGGAAAAAAACCTGATCGAAATTTTTTTTAAATGATTTTGAAAAATATACACTACCTTTGAATGAATTGGAGAGTAGAACTTGCTGCAGCAGGATAACAAATGTTGAAAACATAAAATGAAGCAAACAGCATGAGAAATGCATCCGTGAAGTTTGTTATGCTGTCATTAACAATGTAACCACCATTGCACAGCATAAATCTTTCAGCATTAAACAATTCCAGTCCTGAAACATAAAATTGATTACAAATTATTATAGAAATATTTGTTGCCAAAAATACAAGTTTTGATAAAAAATATTTTAAACAAAACTGATCTCATAAACCTAGCAATATGTATTTAGGGGTGTAGCTAGATTTAGTAAAACAAAAGGTATCACAAAATGTATTCTTGTTCCATTTTTAAAATTACATACATTTCAAAACATTTTACAGAAAATATAACTTACCACAAACTATTATACATGGAGTTGCAGGCAAGTCCATTTTCAATGCCTCAGCACGAGTAGTAGAAATCTAAAATAAATTATAAGTACAGTCAGTATTTTTATGTTAAAAATATTGCTTGATGACTGAAAAAGAAAGATGAAAAGGATGAGGCAATGAACTCTGCAAGAGAAAATTTACGGCAGTTTCTGATATTCCTCTTTTGAACAATTTTCAGTTCTATCAATACTTAGTATAAATTTTAAAATAATATTTTACATAAGATAAATAAATCAACTTACATTAGTCAGTCTGAAGATAGATTGTTTATCTTCTTTAAAGTAGGCCATCAATAAAACAATTAAAACTGAAGCTGAAGGGATTGGCATCACTTCCTCAAACTTCTTAATTTCACACATTATTGCCAACATATCTTTATTGGAGGTTTTCAGAACAGACTTTATAGTTTTTATAAGCACCTCCCCTTTGCACTCCAACTTCTTAAAAAAATTTTCTTTCAGTGCAATTCCAACCAACAATTCAAAATGCTTTTGAAAGCCAAATTCAGTAAATATTGCTGGCCAGGATTTAAACATTTCTTCGATGCTCAGTCCATTGTTTATGTCCCTTCTTTGGGAATAAAATGTATGGATTATCAGAGCAGTTATTTTTTTTTCATCATAATCCGGCCCCAGGGCAAGCAAGCACGCCATTTCCTCTTTTTTTTGAATTTGAGATGAACTCGTTTCATTTTCGGGTAAATCAAGAGGCTGCCAATTGATACAGCCATATTTAGAGACTTTCTTCGGATTATTTTCAGCAGATACCTCATCTTCTGCTGCTCGTTTAGAATTTTTTTTGCCAAGTCCTCTGTTTAGATAATCAATTCTGTTTTCCAGAGATTTAAATATGGAATGGTTTCCATTTCCAAAGGTTTCCCCACAAAGTGTATCCTTTAATGCTGGAAACTGTTCGACAATTTTTGCCAATTGCTTTTCTTCCCGGCCGACGTGTTATTTTACACATACTATCAGCAGTGATCTGAGTAAGTTTTTTTTTTCAAAGATGGGTTGGTCTCTCCCCAGCTTCAAGTGCACTCATCAATTTAACGGGCATTTGTTTCCACGGTATACAGAATGTTCCCCAATTTTCAGTAGGATTATCTACTTTCATTTCATCCTGTCGTGATGAGCTAGCATCTGAATGCGATTCAGGAACAGTAGGCAAAACATTTTGCGCTGTCAGAAACAAACAGTATATTAGAATAACAGTATATACAATTAACTTTAATTCATCTATTTGTTTTCTTACAAAGACATCCCATTTCACAATTATTTAAAAACCTTTACTGTGAATCAATAGTAATTATTTTAATTATGCAATAAAATTATCTTTCGATAAAATATATAGGGCCAATTTGGCTAATAATATGATACAAAAATCTAAACTTACTCAGTCAGTTTGTAATTGTTTAATCAGGAAAAAAATAAAAATTACTATAATCTCTGTTTTTTTTGTCTATATGGATAAAAGATATTAAATGCTTTAAAAGTAAAGTTATGAAAAAATTGACCCCAAACACTGTCATTTTAGCCTATGATGGTATATAATTTAGGCTACATTAAAGATATAACGAGTTTTAATGGCTTAAACTAAACCCCAATTTTTACTGAATAAAATCATATCAGAACAGTTTACACAAGTTATTATTTAATTGTTGCCGACACAATTTTCGAAGTCTCACAAAAATGTTTGTCTTGTAAAAATGCAGGTTATCCAATATATGTTATTTAAATTTTGAATTTGTTTGTAATAGGCTTAATCTTAAAACACGTCTGTATCAATAACTTCAATATGCAAAACGAATTCTTTCTAAATTCTAGGAATCATACTTGTCAACCACCTCAAATCAAAAATTGCAATCTTCCCCCCCCCCCTCCATTACATCCTATGCACAAGGCTAAGACATTATTTACCACCAATTTTAATAACTAATTTCTTTGACAAAAAATATAATAGAATATATATTTATTAAAAAAAATTACTTTCTGATGGTTTCCAGACTCTCAACAACTTCCTTCTGTCTATCGGCTTCAAATCAATTAAATCCTCACTTGTTACTAAAGATAGGTCAGAAATTGTGATTACACCAATCTCATCTGCCAGTCTTGTACTGACAGAGTTAACTGTTTCTTCTGGCAGGTGAGGGAGCACAGACGAAACATATAACTTGATACTTTCAACAATACACTCCATGTCTCTAAGGAGGAAAACGAAAATTTTGTTGATGTTAATATGACTTCAGATTCATTTTCCAAAATATGTCTTATTTAAGAAGTCAAACTGCACGAGAATAAGAACTATGCTTACAAGAAAATGCCACTTTACACTGCTAAATGCCATTGTCCAACACCTTAAAACTTAGTTGCTGTTCACCATTTTTTACAGTAGTTATTCCTGAATTATTTATACAAATTGAAACTTTATAGAATTTTCAGGCAAGCAAGTCACTTGATATGAGGTTACGAGAAGGAATTCATAGTTCTAATAATTCATACATCTCAAGAGAATTACGTGAAGAAAAAGATACATGTAAAGATGTAAATTACCGATTTTACAGAGTGTGATAAATAAATAAAGTTCAATATTTAGTTGTAATTCTTATAGTAAAAATTACTTGAAGTTATCAATGAATGAATGATGCAAAGTAATATATGATTCGCCTCTAATTTCATAAGATGACAGTGGATAGTAATCTATAAATTCCTCAATTTTCATGCTATGCAACATTGGCTCAGTTTTAGAAGCAGCACTATAAATGCCTATATCAGTATGAAATGTAGTATCTAGTATTTCTACCACAAAAACCACTTCCTTATTGTTTTCAATTAAAATCATTATTATTTTGCCGAAATTGATTTTATCATCATCTTTCAAAATCATATGCAGTCCTTTCTTATACAATGTTCCTTTAATCCTAACATTATATGATACTTCAGTACTTTCAGGAGTAAAACTGTATTTCTGTAAAAGTCTACCAATTTCTGAAGAGTATACATCAGAGTGAAATAGTATAGCGTTTTCAGCAATAATTGAATCATGAAATAGTTGACCTGAATGATTAAAAGCTTGACACATCTGGTGACGTGTAGCCAACATTGAACAGATATTTTTAAAATTTTGTGATATTCTAGCACACCTTTTAAAAAACCCATGTTTGCTTTCAAATCTTAAGGTACAAACACGCATCAACGGGCCAAATTTTATAATTAATTCTGGGTAATGAACTAAATAATGATGCTTTGGTTTCAGATTATATTCTGGGAAATATTCAGTAAGGCAGTCAATATATTCTTCGATTAAATCTTTTAAATATGCAATCTGCGGCCAACTTATCTGTGGTGCACAAACTAATTCAACTATACATTTTAGTTTTGTATACAGACTATAAACATTATCGTCAAAGTCAACAGCATAATTTCTTATAATTAAAGGAAAAAGTCTAAGAAGACACCAGTTTTGGGATGCATGGCCACCAAGCTTTTTTCCACTTACATTTATCTCACTTGGTTTATCAGTAGCATCACTACCAACATATTTAAAATTTGTTATCAACCAATTGAGTTCTTGGAAAGTAAAATATTTTTTTACTTTTACGAAATATTCAATGAATAAAAAGAAATCATTTGCTACAACACCCTCAAAAAGGTCATGTCCTAGGCATGGTGGTAGGCCTGGAGAGCAAACGTGAAAATACTTTAAATCATTAAAAATGCTTTTGCATTTTATACCATCAACAATAACATTATGTTTCTGTTCCACAATTGAGTCATAACTTTCAGGTGTTCTGAAATCACCTGTACAATATGGTTTTTGTATGAACATATTCTTTGTTATGTCACAATATCTACAGAAATTTTCTACTATGAAACTTTCAGAAAATCCACCAATAGTATGAGATCCCAAATTATCTCCTATAATAGATAATACTGTGCCTTTAATGACTGTGTCATTAATCTGGAATCCTCCATTCTCTAAATCTTTCAAATCTGAAACAAGTTTTGAAAATAACTTTTCCTGGCCAAAGAATTTCAAATCATTTTCTTTGCAGAGCAAAACTAGTTGAATAAAATCAATATTCAGTCTCTGATGTGGCATGACATTTCCAAGTGTCATATAAACTCCTACTATTTTGTGCTTTTTTCTGGCAGATCCTAATGGATTTACAATTTCAAATGCATCTTGATAAAGTAAAATTTGAATTGCATTGGACGCATTCTTGAATAATGCATTATTCCTATAAACAGAACCATTTACAATGTCACTAAAAATGCCAGGTTCTAGGTTGTCATGGTTTATCGTTAATTGTGAATAAACCTGTTCCTGTTTGAATAAAGATTTCAATGTTTCCTTAATAGGAACATATTGTGCATAACAGTGTTTCCTGTACTTGTTTCTACCCAAGTATATTTGAATGGGTTCGACATACATAAAATTGCTTTTATAAAATTTTTTCCGCAAATAATCTGTTTTAAGAAAATTGTTGTTGCAATAGGTCAGTAAGTCTGAATTCTGCACCAAGGAGGTTAATTCATGCAGTTGATCTTTAGAAATGGACAAACTTAACTTTTCGTTTACCTGTTTCATTATACTGCTTATACTCAGGGAATGCAAGCCTTGAAATTCATCTATGAGCATCTGAATTGTTGTTGATGGTATAAAATATTTTACTTGTAGTTTTAAATAAAATAACGCTAAGTTCTTCAAATATAATTCATTTGAAGTATATTGAGCAGAAGTAGAGGGTATATTACTGAGAAATAAAGAAAGTGAAGTGTCCTGGTGGTAAAAATTGTGCCCACTTTCTGCATTCAAATAAACTGAATCCAATACCTTTCGATACATATTATTAGCATTACTTTCCATATCAATGTTAGACAAGTTTTCTTGTAAGTATGGTAAATTTGTAGATTTCTCTTTATGTTTTCTGTAAACATGGCTAGTGAATGAGGACTTATTATGAAACTCTAATTTACAATTTAAGAAAGGACATTCTACCTTTGACTCAGTACTAATATGTTGTTTTAAATGGTTAATGAGAGATGATACTTCAGAGCAACTAGCATTACAACGATAGCATTTTAAGCTTTGTTTCGTGTCTGAATAAGATTCTGCATGATCTTCCAGATGATGATCTCTGTATACATGGGATTTGAAAGAATTATAGTTGTGGAAATATCGTGAACACTCTGAAAAGGCGCAAGGAAATTCAAATTTGTTTTCATTGCTATGTAGAAAAAAATGATCTACATAATCTTTCAGTGTATTTAACGTTATACTACATTTTTCACAAGTAAACATTTTTGAAGCGTTCCAGTCTGTAAAATAAACAATAAAAAAATCAAATGGATGCAAGATACAGTTACATTTTATGCCTTATTTAAGGCATCAACACAAATTCCTTAATAGGAACTCGCACCATTCTAAGACAGTTGATAAGTAATTTAAATATATAGATTAAAACAATAAATAATTTTAAAAGAAGTCTTAACAACGTAGGAAGTAAAGAAACACGCTAAAATTATTAGCAAAAGTTGCAATATTTTTCCTTCATTTAATAACCAGCATTAAAAATATGAATATCTTTATGGACCAGTTTGAATAAAAGCATATATATATATAAACTGAACCACAAATTATTTAGTAATTCAAAAACATTAAAACTTGCATTCAAAAACATTCCTAGTGTCAGATATTTTATATAAAGAAATTTCCATATTTAAAGCTTAAAAAGAAAAAAAAGTTCATTAAAGTAAGGTTGCTAAATGTAAACAAAGCAATTGAATTCTGAATATGGGCAGACTACTTGAAAATTTAAATGTTAAATGAGTTAACAATTCTCAAAACCAGGGCCGGACTTTAGCCGCTTGGACCGATTGCTCCAAATAGGGCCACCGCGCCAGAGTCCAAAAAAAAAAAGAATATACTCAAACTTATTCAGATTAAAATCAGGTAACGTTTTGATTTCATAGCATTATCCTTAGAATTTCGTTTGCAATCCAATGTTGTACAAATTTTCTCTTACATCTGGCTGAAACTGCTCGCGAACAACAGTCCTCGCGAAATGTCCCTACTATAATAAAGAAATAAAAATAAAATTGTAATAGAAAAGAAAAGTATCGAGTTATTTATTTTTATGAGCGACATTGTCATGTCGCCTTTACATGGGGAGAAGCATGCGTGGCACTCTTTGAAAGTCAAAATCCGTAGAGTCAGGTTTGTGTTTTGAAACTTCTTTGATTTTTCATTCAGCTATGCCCACCCGAAACAGGGGCAGGAGAGACCAGACCACTCTAAGGGAGAGACACGTGGGGTGGTGATAAGCAGGGAGAGATTTTATTGGGGAAGTGGGGTCCGCATGCAAGTAATTTGCCCCCTGGCATGGCCTGGCTCTCCGCAGCGTTGCGTAGCTGTGAATGGAAAATTGTTCACGGTGGACGAAGCAAGAGTTTCTTTCTCTCAGGAATCATATTCCTACCTCGGGAACGCTGAGAATGGGAAGGGACAGAATTCTCGGAACGCTTCCATGTAATAGCCTTGACCTCGTGTAAAAATGAGTCGAAAATGTCATCTTAAAAAGTTGAAACAATAGTCAATAACTGACTTTTTAAACCTTGAGTAACAAAATAATTTATTATTTTATATATTACATAGAATTTGTTTATTTCTTCTCTAAACTTAAAACTTTTATTATTTTCAGGTTTCTAAAAACTGTAATAATTTATCTTTATTTCATAGCTTGGTAATTGCAATCTAGATGGAGCCGCTATTTTAATGGTTAACACGAAAAATTTTGGTGGTCATGCCGATTTCGTGTTAACGAGGTTTGACTGTATTTTTTTTATATTTTTAACTCTAAGAAAGCATTTATAAATCATTCTAAATTTGTTTTTCATAGCAAGAGAGGAATTTATAATTATTTAAATTCTCCCGGAATTAAATTAATCAAACTACATATACTAAAAACCACTTAAAATGTTTTAATCAATTTAATTTTGTACATTAACTGTAATCATAATATTTATTGATAAAAATTATTTGTTTTGTATAAAAATTTTAGTAATTTGATATAAAAACCATTTGGGTTCTATTTGTTATACAACAGAGGAACAAATATTATTAATTCAGTTTGAGGGAGTTTCTTTAAAGTTATTAGAAGAGTGAACATATGTTTTAATTATGCGGTAACTACCATTTATTACAGCCAATTGAATCTCTGAAAAGTTGAACATTTCAACTTTTTCCCTGTTGTATTTAATCTGAATGAGTAAGATATTTCAGTAGCGACTTTACTGTACAAGTTTTCTTCTATAAGCGATTTTTTAATTCAGCAAGAAATTAGATTAGGAATAAAGTTTTAGGAAATGTGCACATACATTTAGCAATGAAACATCTTCATTCTTGAGATTCTTTATATTAGCCTCTGTAAATATGTATAGTTGTTACATTTTACAAATTACATTATTCAAATCCAAAACTGTTTCAAGAATTTTATGAACTGTCACGGTCTTAAATCGTTGACGTGAACAATAATCCATCACTTGAAGAAAAGTTTAGGAACTCTTTAATTTTTTTCAATATATATGCATATAATGCATATATGCATTCCTAATACTGAAAAATATATATGCATTCCTAATACTAATATGCAAATACTGATAAGTAAAGTATTAAGTAAGTTTATTAAAATTATTAAACTTTTAACAATAAATATGAATAATTTATTTATCAAAATTTCATATTGTTTATTTATTCATTATGTATTATTTCTTAAAACTTGAATTGGGGGTTACGATGGGGGTAATACAAAATTATTTTCAATTGGGCCCCGCAACTCCTAAGGCCGGCCCTGCTCAAAACAATGTTTCTAAAGATATACCAAGAACAATTTTTCATTTATAAATTTAAATAATAATAAGAAATAATAATGGAATAACTTTTTAGGATGGAATAATCGTCTTAATATATTTTATTATTTTGTTTGAAAGCATAAAACTTTTAATTATAAAATTTGATATCTTGTTATAAATTACTTTCAATACTTTGTAAATAATAAATATATTTTCCCTAAAAAAGCTTTAGAATATTATAATGCAGCAAGAAACAAAATGTTAAACGAAAAGAACAAAAAAACGCTATATACTAATGTTACATGAAGCCTAATATGAGATTCAAACAATGTTAAATCAACTTCCTTCTTTTAAAAATCACCCTTAATAGGGTAATTGATAAAATAAATGTTCTAGTACACAAAATTAAACAAACTAATACAGAATGTAGAAAAACACAAGAACTTACCATGTATTTTTATCCTCCTTTTCCAAATTAGCAAGAACTCGACGAATGATAGTACACGATTCCCGCGCTTGGAATCAATGTCCGTCCACTGAACTGACCGCAGCCACGGCTACAGCGGCGCTAGTGTCGTCGATTTTTCCGGTAAAATGTACTGCGAAAGCTGCGCGTGCTGTAAATTCCTCATTTTACAGTAAAATTTACCTTAAAAGTTTCCGGAATTTTTTACAGTGTAGGTCCGCTTACACGGCGATTCTTCCGTAAATCGGGATTCGAACCTGTGATCCTGAAGTCGAAAACTTAGCATCATGCCACCATACTTCATGTGGCTTCGTCGATTTCTTTTGATGTCAACTTACCTGAAAAACTAAGACAGGGGCCACAGTGTTCACTCTAAAATGCAGTTCAAAGTTTTCGGAAGTGAGATGAGGAAGATCCTGAATTTCTACCACTCC
>BGPR01039721.1:0-14203 GCA_013235015.1 Araneus ventricosus
AATTCAATTACATTAAATCGAGCCAGATAAATTTTGCTTCTGGTAACATGTTCGAAGGTCTAAAATTGCTTTAATGTGAATATTTAATTATTAGTGTAAGGGCAGCTAAAATTTTTATAAATAAACATTTATTTAAGGAATAATTCTATGGTTACAGAATATATTGACTAATAAATTTTGTTCTTATAAGACAACTTTTTATTTTGTTGCTTAATTTTAAGTCTACATAATTCTAGTTAGTTAAATATTTATTAAGCAGTACATGTATGTTTCTATAAATATAACATTAATATTGTTGTATGTTATTTCATTTGTCATAAATTTGTTGTTATTTCATTTACATCAAATATATTACATCACACTTGCTTTGTAAAAAATATTGCGTTTAAAATGACCCCAAACTTAGAGGAACAGGAAGCTTACCTTTCAGAAACAGGACAGATATGGCGAATTTTCCTTCAAAACCTTTATAATCCTTCACCGTTTTCAATGGACTGTCAAACACAGATCAAAGTAACAACAAATAAATACATATAACAGCAGCCAAGTTGAACTTTCCCTAAAAGCACTAAATACCGTAATCGGATTTCTTATTTTTTCATAGCTTTGAATGGAAATTTAATTCATATTTTGAACTGTTATGTATTTTATGCTTCTGAGACGTTTTTTCGCATAAATAGGCCATGATTTTTCTTTTACCTGCAGGTTGAAATAACACACAACATTGACGTTCTAAATGTATCTGATTAAAAAAACGAATCAGTAATTCGATGAACTTATATCTTTTCTCAATAGTCTATATATATAATCAAGTTCCCTCATTTATCTTTTTTTACGTTCCAATAAAATGAAAGGAACGGAAAATTTGCATTTGCACATATGAACTCTTGCTCTAAACTTTATTCTGCTTAACTTTTCAGAATCTGAATAAAACATGCCAATTGCTGTATCCTCGTACATTTCTTCCTCTCTAAATATTTGTCATATCTTCCTTCAAACACTTTCTACACGTCAATATACAACAAAAACGTAAAAAGAAAAATATATGATCTATAACGTTGCATCCGCCAATCTTTATCTTCGTTCATCTTTTGCGGCTCTTGCAAACTTTCCAGAAACTGGGAGAGGGGCTTAGTTCTTAGACCTTTATAATCCTACACCGTCTAAAAACGAAAATAAAAAAACAAAATCTAGGAAAATAAAAATAAAAAAGCAACACTCTTTACCAAAGCATTAAATACAAATGCTACATGAACCGAATTTACTTTTGATTAGAATCTCGAGAGAGACAAATGGCGATTTTCCTGGATGTAATCTTTACAAATAAAAAATTGTTTTCTTGCATGAACAGAAAGGGACTTGAGGACACTTAAATCAAAATAGTTCCTTTGAGATGGACTTTTCTTTTTGTGGTGTTTCCAGTTTAGTCAAGGAAGGGTATGGATGAAAAAAGTGGTTTTCTACTAGCTTCCAAAACAACCTTTCCAAAACTTTTTTGGACAATGTTTGCAACTGTCGACAGAAAAGTGTGTAATGATTCTTTAGTTTTAAAAACTTGAGATAAGCCAAAATATTGAATAACAGATAAAAGCACTAATTAAACAGTCTACATCCCCACGAGAAAAGCCATGCAGGGTAATATTTGGAGATTTGGGGACGAAAATAGTCTGGGTGTTATCCGTGCTGATGGTTATGGACATATAGGACACTTACAATAAAACAGATGAAACTCAGAAAGTGAGTATCGTGCAATATGTTCCATTGTTTTTCTTCTATTCATAAAAAATTACTAAAGTTTCAAATCGGATAGTTATTTTTGAAACACCCTGTGTATTATGTGAAATTTCCTAAAATCCGAAAATCATACTCAAACAACAGCAACTACTCATCTCTTTATACAACTCTTGAGTCCTTACGAAATCGTTTTATGCTGAAAAACAGAGTAAAAATTCTTTTACCTAGAACGTTTATGCATTTTTTTAAATCTCTGGCTGTGTTTGCCCACCTTTCAGAAACAGGACCGATATAGCGAATTTTCCTTCAAAACCTTTATAATCCTTCACCATTTTCAATGGGCTGTCAAAAACAAATCAAAGAAACAACAAATAAATCCATATAACAGCAGCCAAGTTGAGCTTTTCCTGTAAGCATTAAATACCGTAATCGGATTTCTTTTGGTTTAGAATTGCATGAAAGCCAAATGGCGATTTTCCAATCCGTAATCTTCCGAAATAGAAAGCGGATTTTCCTTACTTGACCCCCGTCCTTGAGAACAAATAAATAAAAGATTTCCCTAGGGAAGGACTTTTCTTTTTCTGTTTGTGGTTGTGCTTTGTTTCTTCAAATTCAGAAGATGCCTTTTCTTTTCAACAGAGTTAGCATTTCTTAAACAGCTAAACTATTGTATCATTTAAGACAAATCAGGTAATTCAGAAAAATTTAGGAGCTGCAGCAATCGAACTATAGAAATTTTTCAAGAATAATTTTTGCGTCATACTGAAACTGGGGCCAAAATCATTTCTTTTAAAGAATAACGAAAGAAAGATAAAATGACCGAAAAGAGCATTTGCAGTTTTGAATTTCTGTCCTAAACTTTGCTAAAATCTAATTTGACTACACCTGGCTACAATACTTTTTTTTTTGGGGGGGGGATATCAATGGAGATTTCGCAACAGAGATTATTTGGGCAAAAATATATTGATGGCATTTACTTTTCATTAAATATATTCAAGAAAGCATAATAATAATTTTACAATAATATATATTTCAATATTGACATCGTTGTTATTCATTTCGGAATCCAGAATAGGCTGCAAAAATAAGACCAGTAAACTTTTTTCCCTTAAGCAAATTATTAAATCTTATCGGATTTTGCTTATTCTAAAAATGGTATTAAAAATCCGTTTCAAATATGACCCTTTATTTGTGCAAAAAAAAACTGTAATCTACGAATCGAATACTGTGTACAATTTTCTAGGGTCAATTTTTTTACAAAGCGAAATTATTACCTGGAAAATGGAGCCATTTTATCGCCAAAAAGCACTTGCATGTGAATCGATATTATATCGTAAAAACTTGAAACGATCATGAAGAAAAAAATTGCATGAAAAACCGAATCCTGATGCAAGTATTCATTTCTCCTCAATATCCGGTCCGTAAGGGTTCTTTTTATTATAAAACAAAGGCATGAAATGAAAAATAACCGTTTCATCTACAAGAGTATATTTCAGATCTAATACTCCTTCCTATAAATATAAATGGTTGTATATTCGATTGTTAAAATGTAGCATATCATATGTTTACCATGAAAACAAAGGAGTTACAATAGACATCCAATGCAAAAATAAATACCAATGAAAAAAACCAACATCAAATCATGCCCTCAGTGAAGCCAAGCACATGGAAAAAAATAAACTGCTAAGGCTACATAAAACCAGCGGGAGTGGTCTCCCCGAAACTTTCTCGTATACTCCTAACACATGTAGGGACAAAAAATAAGCTAAAACCCCTAGCGCAGTGGAGATAAAAAATAAGCGAAATTAAGTCAGTTCACCGCATACTCGCTCGGATAAAAATTTCGAATCTGCTTATTCCCAGAACGCAACAAGTTTTGTACAGCACACGTTGAAACGACAAAACGGAAATAAAATAATCCGAGCAGGATCACCCTTCGCCAAAAGGGAGAAAAAAGAACCAAATGGGAAGAAACGAAGCGCTTTCGAAGCTACAATTTCGTAGACCGCCAAGGTCAAAAGCCAACTATACTTAACTTAGTAAAATAAACGAAACGCTCGCCAACAGAGTCGCAATGTGCAATTTGAACGAAATATGCAATTTCAACACCTTTTTTCCAACGGATTGAAACGAAATTTAAGCACAGATCTATAATTCATATTAGCAAACGTCATAACAATTTTTATTTATCTAATCCAAAGGGTTTAGGAGATATAATTTTTACAAGTATGCGACTATACAGACCGACAGACAGTCACCCTTTGACGGATTTGGCCCAAAATGTGATACGGACCTACATTCATGATGATAAAATTGTGTACCAAATTTTATTCATCTAGCTATTCAAGTTTTTGAGTTATAGTGTTCGCATGACTTCGGACATACAGACAGACTTCCCGTTGACGGATTTTGTCCAAAATTTGATAGAAACCTACAAATTATGTTTCAAGACCACATTCCAAATTTCATCCCTGTAGCTCTAATAGTTTTCGAGTTACCGTGTTCACAGACAGACACACACACAGACAGACTCACAGACACAATTCCAAAATTGTGTTTTTCGGACTCAAGGAGGTCTAAAACGTAGAGATCCGTCAAAATCTCGAGTTCGAATTTTTTGAAGGTTACAATACTTTCTCTTTGTATACTTCGTATACGAGAAAGTAAAAAAAGGAAAGTATGATTTCAAGGATAATATCTTTCCTCTCAAAAAAACTGTGAAGGGAGATTCAGGATCTTTTTTATTCGCTTCAGTTGGCTTTTTTCCCTTTTCAGTCTTATCCCAGCCAATTTTCCCCATGCAATCTTTGTAAAGTCCTTCCAGGAAAGAGAAACTCGTTCCACATTGCAGAAAAATGAGACATTTCGCGTTTCAGTAGTTGCATTTCTAACGAAGGATCGAATGAAGTGATTTGTTTTTGAAAATAAATATTTCAATTTGAAAAAGATTAGTCTTATACAGGAATTGTAATAAAGGATACTTGTGTTTAAAATTCTTGCATTTTTGGAGAACTTTTTTTAAAGGAAGCTTTTGTGACATAGAATAGGATTGATCCTTAAAGCAAATAAACAATTAAATTAGAAAGAAAAGTTTTGAACAGAAAATGTTCGATCAATTAATGTTACTTTCTTTCTAGGTTTCTGTTATTTGTCATATTAATGTTCACAAGACAATGCTTGCAATAAAGATTTCTTGCTTTTATGGGCGCTTGTATGGACAGGGTCGTCATACGGAACAAATTAGAAATTGAAATTTAGAATTGTTATTTATTTTATATTTTAATAAGAATATTCATTAAAAAAATATATTTTGAAACAAAAAATTCTAAGAAAACAATATTGTTGAAAATAATTAATGAATTCATAAATTTCAAAAACATACTCAATTTGCAAAATGAATTCTTCGTAAATACAAGGATAGGAGACAGTTCATATGCACATAATTTGAAAAACTGTTCCAAACGATTCTATAATAGATAAGCACGATAATATTTACCGTATAAAACTTACGAAACATTTTAGACTGTGAAAATATATCTCTATTTGATGTGTGTGTGTGTCACAAGAACTCCTCTTAAACGGTGAACGGTAGCGACATGAAATTTGCGCACGACATTCTGGGGTGAATTTCTAGGTCAACTGTGCTCTTTTCAACTTTCAGAATCAATTAGATCTCAAGATATTTAATTAAATAACGGAAATTAAGCCGTTTTAAACCTAATTATTAGACGGTTTTCGCCAATAACTTCTGAAATATTTTTTGCACGAAAATTATTTTTATACCATCTTAAAGAGCAAACAATTATCTTTATAATGATACTAATTCCATTGTGGTACAGATTTTTCTGTAATTGTAATTAACGTTTAAACATTTATTTTTAACTCAATTTCTAACAATACTTTCTATTCTTATAAAATTAAATTCAAACCATTTTACAGTTTATCAAATCGTTCATTCACGTGCTTTTGCCATTGTGAAAATTAATATAAGAAAATATTATTTTCTTTGTACATTTTTATTTCCAAGGTAGACTTTTCCTTTCCGGTATTATGCCGTAGCATATACCTCTTTTAATATGTCTGCACATTAATCCAATTACCGACCAATCGAATTTATTACTCTCTTTGTGAGACGTTTTGTTTAATTTTCTAGATTAATTGTGCTGTTTTACAATTTTCAAAAATTATTACTTAAAATATTTAATTAAATAACAAAAATTAAACCAATTTTCGGCGTTTTTTCTCCTTAGTTTTTTGTCAATAACTTCTGAAATACATATTGCACGAAGATTATTTATATACAATCTTAATGAGCAGAAAATTTTCTTTTTACAGATCTGAATTTAAATGGCAAACATTCCTTTCCTTCAATTTTAATAAGCACTTCGAAATTCCTTTCAAACACAATCTGTAATAATGCTTTTTATTAATTTAATTAAATACAAACCGATTTATTGTTTTATCAGATCATTCATTCCCATGTTTTTGCCACTGTTAAAGTTATGACAAAAATATTGCAGTCCTTGAATATGTATATATTCCAAGATTTCATATTTTTATTTAGAGAAAGGCAGAATTTTTGCTTCATTTTTTATTTCGTAGCGTGTACATCTTTCAATTTGTTTGCACAGTAATTCAATGACGTTAGTTATTTACTCTCTCTATGCGATGCTTCATTTATTTTTGCAAATTTTTAAATGATCCCAGTGAGCGTATAAATTCATTCAAGGTTATTGAGTCCGGCTACTACCGAAAGTAGAGAACTTGACCAGAAATGGAAGTAATACTATTATGCGTTTTTCAGATCAGGCACATAGACACAAAAAAGAAGAGAATAGTACTTCGGATAATTTTAATAGAATCCACAATGTGCAGGAGCTTCTGTTGTCGTCGTAACAATGCTGAGGAAGAAAAATGGAGTATCAAGGATTGTTAGATTCGTGCTAAATGTTTCAAAGTACGGAGACGAAAGAAAAAAAAAAGGGGGGGGGGAGGTTAAACTGCTGGCCGAGGGTGTCAGATAACAAGGGAGTTGTCGAAAGAAAATCGAAATCTGCTGCGAAAAACTGTTTTCTTAAGCCTAACATATAAAATATATACTTAAAAATATTTTTATCCCGATCTATTATAAATATAAAATTAAGCATTTAAGCATCTAATTAAAAATAAAACAAAGCATTAAAATTAGAATATATTACAAGATTTTAATATAATTATAAGTCAAATTCAAACGACTATGAAAATCAGCAAAACCGAATCTCTCTTTAAATCACACACACCATGAAAAATCCTAAATTCGAAACCCAAACATTTTTCCGAATTCGAATCATCCCTCGGAAAAAAAAACTTTCTTCACCAATATACATTCAAGAATCATTGCCCCCAAAGTAAATACAGCTTTGTAATTTGCCAAAAAGTTAGGGAACTTAGCCTGAGTAATCCAATCCAAACATATCACGAAATTCCAACTGGCAAAATAAAAGAACTCCTACAAATCCAGTCAATAACTTAAAATCTGCAGATTTCAACACTAGCTCAAAATTAAAACTTTTTTCTCTTTTATCCTGAAAGCATCTTCAGTAACACTTTGAAGTAGTAAAGCTAATAGGGCAACTTGTGTTAACTCTTATACTTTGGTGAAACAAGGAGTCTTACAAAATCGAGTTGAATTAAATAAAGGAAAACCGACAGGATTTCCACTAAAGTAAAAAAAGAAATCTTTCTTAGCCTTACTTTCACGTCTCGTTTGGCTCCTCTACAAAAAGTCTTCGACGTTTATTTGGAAAATTTGTTCTGAAGAAGATATAAAACACCCTGAAGGTAAGAACGAGAACCTCAGGGATTGAAACAGGAATCAGACCCATGCATAATTTCAGAGATCCATCTTAAAGAAAAACATTGGGAATGATTCCAGGAAACGGAGTTGTGTCAGATGAATTTTACATAAGAATAGGTCACCACTAAGTGGTAGGAAAACAGGGAAAAGCTCATGGGAATGCAAAGAAGCGTTTTGAACATTTTCAAAAGGGATGATGCACAAATGTAGAAAATTTCTTTTTTTCTTTCTTTCTTATAGAGAATACAAAATAGTATGTCTTGAAAGATTTCTCTAAAATTTGTTTAGAATAAAATGGATTTCAGCAGCATCTGTTATTTGGTTCTTAATGTTACTGTCATACTATATATTTGAGATTTTTAGGTGAAAGTATAGCACAAAATTTAGTTGATAATACCTCAATTTTTTTTCCGTATACTCATTTTTATTTTTACTAAACAACAAAAACGTATCTAAAGTTAAAATTATTAATATTTGAAAGGCTAGAAAACATCAATATTACTCAGGCAAATATTAAATATTTTAGTATATGCTACACTATGCTATTTAATTACAAAAAAGGAAATACATAAGAAACAGAAGAGGTAACAATAGTAATAGCAATATACCTTTTGCGCTCAACGAAACAGTATTCAGTTATTGCATTAACAATATTGTCTGAAGTCAACTAACCAATTAAGATACAATCAAACAACAAAAATCATGCTTTAATAAAAATTTAAAAACATTATTATGAAATAAATAAAATGGAAGAGAACTCGAAAGGCGAACTTTTTCAAAGTGTCACTCGCCATCGGAGTTCTAATATGGATAAATTTTCTGTCAAGGGAATGACTAAATAGTTAAATAATATTCCCTCTGTATCCTGAATTTATCCACGCTAACGTAGCAGCATTAAGTGATTTCGTTAGCGCGCATAAAAGGTGTATTGTTGTCATTTTTATTAATGTTTTATTAATGTTTACTTTTTTTATAATTTTTAACTTAATTTTTGAAGTTCTATTTTAGTTAAATTATTAAATTTAAAGAAATTACTTGGGTAGCCGTTATCTTTTAAATTATTAAAAGTTGTGACTAAAGTTGAATGGTTATTACAAATATTTTTTATTCTATTAATTTGAGAATAAAGGGTGCTTTTTAAAATTTTAAAGTTGAGATTAGTTTGAAAGTCACAAAGTGTAATAGCTTTGAAATTAAAGTCTTTACTTTTATCATAAATGCCAATAGAGACACCTGAATTCAAAATTTCAATTACCAAATCCAAGAAATTGCATTTGTTAATTTCATTATTGGTTTTGTTTAATTTAAGCTCTTCTGGATAGCAATTAAATATAGATTCAAAATCATTAAAATTAATCATTACAATAGCAGTGAATAGAATTCAGATTTTTGCAATAGAAATTATAGTTACAAATTTGCCTTTTAAGAGTTCGTTAAATTTGCTTCTTAATGCTACAGAAATATTATTAGAATAAAAAATATTTGTAATAATCATTCAACTTTAGTCACAGCTTTTGATAATGTAAAAAATAATGTTACCCGAGCAATTTCATTAAATTTAATAACTTAACTAAAAAAGGATTGAAGAGCTTCTAAATTTATGTTAATTTGATTCGAATTTTTCTCACTAAATGAAGCTAGGTTTGCTAGCTACTAAATATCCTTTGTTTCTGGTACGTTCCGGAGGCGTCACTCTTACTGGTATTTTTGGAAGAAGGTAATTTTACTTTCTTTTTTTCTCTCTATTGGATTTGTTAAAAAATACTATATGAAATTGTTCTTATTTAAGAACGGTTTCTTTCCTTTATTTCAATTATTGGATAAATTCAGGCCACAGAGGGAATATTATTTGACTATTTAGTCATCCCCTTGACAGAAAATTTATCCAGATTAGAACTCCGATGGCGAATGACACTTTGAAAAAGTTCGCCATTCGAGTTCTCTTCTATTTTTTCCCCATTTTATTTGTTTAATCTTAACGTATTATAATTTTTATTGAAGCATGATTTTTGTAGCTTGATTCCATCTTAATTGATTAGTTGATTCTAGACAATATTGTTGATGCAATCACTGGATGCTGCTGCGTTGCGCGCAAATGGTATATTGTTATCACTATTGTTTACTTCTGTTTCTTCTGCATTTTCTTTTTTTGTAATTAAATATCTTTCTTTTGTATCTTATTAGAAATTGCTGCATTTTTTGTGCCATTCTGCTTAATGCAAAGTTTAATTTTTAATATCTCTTGTTAAATTATTTCCCTTGTACTTACTACACTATGCTAAATATTAATGGCACTGTATTATGATGAGAATTTTGTGTTTGTATGACAAATATTTGAATCTTTGATTGTGTATCTGAAATTTGTAATTTCAACTCAGACATTTTCTACATGCATTCGAAAATTGTTTTAAAAATTAGCTAAACTAAAATTTCTCTTTCATGCGGCAAGTAATCTGACAAGGCAACAAAAATGTTAAAGTAATCGAAAAGATTTACGAGAAGAATTATTGTTTGCAAAAACCCTCAAACAGAAAACAAGCATCTGGTGAATATGAAAAGCATTTAAAATATCGCCACATCTGTAAAGTAATAAGGAGATTCGATTGTTTTTCCATTGCATGTATGAATGTAACAGATTTAAAAGATCGCCACATCTGTAGAGTAATAATGAAAAATAATTGTTTTTTCATTGCTTGTATGAATGAAAAGGATTTAAATTAATGCAGATCTGTAGAGTAATAAGAAGACTCAATTGTATTTTCGTTGCCTGTATGATTGAAAAAAATATAAAATATCACCACATCTGTAGAGTAATAAGGAGCATCATTTGTTTTTCCATTGCTTGTATGAATGAAAAGGATTTAAATTAATGCCACATCTGTAGAGTAATGAGAAGATTCAATTGTTTTCCCCGTTGTGCCTGTATGAATGAAAAGATATAAAATATCACTACATCTGTAGGATAATAAGGATAATAATTTGTTTTCCCATTGTGTATACGAATGAAGAAGATTTAATTTATCTCCACATCAGTAAAGTATTAAAGAGATCCCATTGTTTTTCCATTGACTGTATATCAAGAAACTTTTACGTTGAGCATTCATTCTTTCGGACTTTTCCTGGTATGGTGATTTTAAAATCTATGCATTAAGCAATTTTCTCCGTTTGAAATTTAGTTTTGTAACAGAAAGAACAAAATCTCATTCTATACGAAAAGCATTACTTTTATTGCAAGCATTTTTAATAAAAACAATCCAGTTTTGCAACAAATAACTGGATTGTTGAAATTTTCCTTCAGTTATCTAAAATTAAAAATAAGCGCACATGGTTAACTGAATTATTGCAATGGAAGCTCGCAAATTTCTTCTATATGTTCAGATAAATTATCCCGTCTCTGAGTATGTATTTCAATTAGAAATAAAACTGAATTACAGTCTGTGAATTAAATGTATAGCTGATTAAATTTGCTCCTGGAACATTACGCTATATACTGATAGCGACGGTATAGGCAAGAATTAATTTAATGCTTATTTTAAACATTAAAGGATTACTCTTAAAAAATAATTACTATTCCCAAAAGTAAACAAAATTTTGTTGAGCACAAATATTTGATCCAAGAATGGGTTGAGAAACATAACTGTTAATGAATAATTTGTGGTTTTAAACTGAAATTCGTTTCTTTCATTTATTTTTGTTACATTTACGGATTCAGATATCTATTTTGATTGAAATTTCTCTCTTAGGTAAAAAAGGAAAGAAAACTTTAAAAACTGTAACTGCCTTTTCGAACACTGCCACGTACTATTTTTTATAATGACGTTTTAAGCTGAGAATTATGTAATTCTTTGGGGGATTTAATGTATGAAGATTTTCAGAAAAGTAAAATTGTTATGAGATTAAATATTACATAAAAATGTGCTCTAGAACAAAAAATGGCTTATAAAAATTAATTAGTGGTTATTAAAATGTTACTGTGTTTAATATACTATGTTAAATGGAGTAAACTGGTGTTTAGCTACGTTTAAACGGAATTACCTTATGGAAAAAATGAAAACTTCATGTCAATAAAGAATATGAAAGTAGAACCTAAAAGAACATTTGCTTTGTGTTAACTAGATGATTTAACTTTTAAACAAATAGTAGTTAACCAAATAATTTAAAATTTCGCAATCAAATACAAAAAATAAGCATTAAATTCATTGTTATTTAAATTAATTCAATTATTTTGATAAAACCAAACGAGTGCGCAAAAACTTTATTCATTATTTTCAGACACCAAAAAATAGAAATTTTTTCTTTGTCGTTTTTTATTTAGTTTAGAAAGGAAGAGGATTATATAAACTAAAATTAATGAAAAGAACAATCAAAACAGCACTTTCTCTGCGTTGACACGTTAATTTAACATTTAATCACAAACGCACACACACAAATAGTGGTTAACCAGGTAGTTTGTAATTTTGGTAATCAAATACGAAACATGAAATATAAAATTCATTATTATTAAAATTAACTCACTCATTTCGATAAAATCGAACGACTGTGCAAAACATTGACTCATTATTGTCAAAAACTGAAAAATAGATATTTAATTTTTGTAGGTTTTTCAATTTAGAAAGGAAGAGGATTGTTCAAGATTATATTATAGAACTGAAATACATACAGGCGTGAAAAGGGGCTTTCGCTTCTCTTTAGTTTAAACGTTAACATTCATTTTGATATTTATAATTAAAGTTTAAAGAATGTTTAGCTATTTATTTTCATCATAATGTAGAATATAAAACTAAAAAATACAGCACAGTTTTTAAAAAATATGTGACATAGGAAATGTTTTGTTCTCTTGAATATTAAGGGTAAGTAGTAAACAAAATAAAATAAAAATGGTGAAAATTCGAAACTCTACTCCGAAATTCAGTAGCATGATCATTATCATGTATGCTTGATAAGTCTGCCTTGTGTTTGCCTGGCTTGATTGCATCAGCAGTTGCAATCTGTGAAAAACGATTTTTATATCACGCAATTTACTGAAATGATGTCAAATAAAAACATTATCATGCTAATACAAGCGGAAGTGAAAATTTTGTTTTGGTGTTTATGTCCAAATAAAGCAATTTTTGTCATAACTTTACCATTTTCTAAAGCACGAGAATGAAAGATTTGGCGAAACAATGAAATTGGTTTGAATTTCATTACACCAATAAAAAGTATTGTTTTAAATTGTATTTAAAATTAATTTTAAAACATTATTAATATTAGAGAAAATACTGAAAAGGAAATTAATTTAATATTATTAAAAATGTAATGTTTTGAAATTTGAAATAGTGGGAAAATGGTTTGGCGCAATAATATGTTCTCAAATTAATGGGGCAAAATGATAAAATTAAAAATCTAATCAAAAATTTTGAATTTGATTTTTTGGCAAGAAAAAAAATCTGTTATTTACAGACAAACATTCATGATTACATTTCAATTAACGGTATTCAAGGACGGGAAATTTCATCTTTCCAAATGATGTCCATTTTCGTTCTTGCATTGAAATTCAGCAGAATGTCTCTCTGCAGAGCGGTTTGGATTTCGTAATTCTCTAGCATTTTCCACGCTGGTGTGGCTCGAAAACTTGGAGAGAGAGGGGCCTGTTTAGGTGTCGTTTCGTCATCTGATCACAATTCAAAATTACGGAGTTCGTCCCAAAATGGATTCGAAACGGGATGTTAATATAACTGATCTGAACCATACAAAAAAAACTCACCCTTTCCACATTTTCTGGAGTACGTACATTATGTGGATTATAAGTTAATTTTATTTCCATTTATGAAATCTCTTAGAACAAAGATTAACCAAATGTAGGATTGATTTAGAGCATGGTGCAGATTCATTTCGGTGGATTTTAAAACTGCAACGAAACACATTCTGATACGTGGTAATCGATCCTCAACTCGTCACAAAATGATCCTAAGTAAAAACACTCTGTTCTAATGTTCCACAATTGCATGACTCCTACTCAAATGCTAATGTTAGGAGCAATAAATAAACTTTCCCCATCCGTACGCCTGTCTCTCTATCCAAGGCTGAGCGTGCGCTGTTTTAACCCTCCTAGCGGCGGAGACGTCTTTTTCCATTTTTCAGGTTCAATTCAAAAACAGATAGTTAGTATTCATATGCATATTTTCTTTAAAAATTCATGGATGAAATATTCTTAAGATTTCAGAGATATAATTAAATACAAAATGCTCCGTTCGTTTACATTAAAAATTAAGTTTTTAATTTGAAAGCTAAAAGATCAAAATAATTCGGCTCTTGGAGGGTCATCCGGTTTATCTGCCTAAATCTGTACACAGGGTGCCCCACAAAAAGTTTATTTCCTTAGATATCTCACCTAGACATAAACTTCCAATAACAACGTTTCATTAAATAAAGAAGAGAATTGTATGAAAACACTTTGGCTTCTGTGGAAATTGATAATAAAAAGTTTTAAAAATTAAATTTTTATACAGCCTGCATAGTGTAAACATGTCAACTAGTAAAATGTTTATCTTACGTTCATCTCTGAACTCACAAAGTTACAAGCTTCTACCTGTAAAACGTACACAGATATTAGAAGGCAAATTTATTGACTTTGACCACTTTTTTCTACTC
>BGPR01039722.1:0-14203 GCA_013235015.1 Araneus ventricosus
ATTATACAACTGGTGACCGATTCACATCGACGAAAATTGGAGTCCTTCGTGGAGGAGTTACTTCTTCATTCAATATATGCCGAACATATTTTCTTTTTTGTGTTTTATCTATCGTTTTCTTTCTCCATTTCTCTTCATTATGGTCCCTGAACGGATTAAAGTAATAGATTTAAAAATGGTGGGAATTTGAAGCAGAGGGTGGGGAAACACCTGGTATCTCCAGCACCGCCCCTTCAAATTGTACCATACACCAGCCGGAAAAAAGCACTACTACCTTATTGCCGAATTTTAAGAGCGACATTCACAAGGACACCATTCAATTCCATTTGGAGCCCTTCGCACCAAAACCCGTCGTCAATGCGAATATCCGATGACTGTTGTGGTCGAAAATTTGGAAATCCAATGTCGTGGCGCATTCGGTCATTAAGCTGAAATACGATCCTCGCGAAGAGGCGCGATCCTCTCCCACTGAAACGAAAACCAACCGTGTGGGAAGGGATCGGGCGTCTTGTTTTGAAGACGGGAGGAGGCGGGGATCACAGAAACCGATAGTACGTTTTGAAACCGTCTTAAATGTCTCACATAAAGGGACGAACTGAAAATTGGAGCCGTCTTTAGCAAAGAGATCCAAATGGACTGGAGCGCTTCCCGCGTGAATGTCCAGCTTTTTATTTCCGGACAAACGAAATCTACCTTTGCGTTCCGGCTTGCCGTCAGGAATTTTTCCGATTTTAATGAATGCATTCAGTATAATGCGTACATGAGAGAGTTTCATGTCATTGTGGGAGATATTTTTTTCAGATTTTTTTAGCTTTGACGTGATTGTTTCATTATTTAAAAGTAATAGGAGCATTTATAAAAGGAATTTGAGATGGATTTCGTGCAATGACTTATAAAAAATTATTTCAATTTTCAATTTATGCAAATTATCTTGTTACTTGCAAGAGTTTTTTGAAGAAGATATTTCAAGATCTCATGCATCAAATAAATGGTCAGTAAACTGTACAAAAAGCACAGCCAAATATTAGAACTTTACTTCTCTTCTTCCATACGGTAAAATTCTTTGAATAATTGCCGTTTATTTAAAATGGATCGACATAAATTAGTTTATATCTGTCCTCAAAGCTTTTTTGACGACAAATACGAAGCTAGAAAACAAGTTATCACTGTTAAACTAGTCATCTTATTTTTTTAGAATTAAAATTAACTGAAATTATTTAAAATATTTAAAAAATTAAAAAATTAAAGCAAACTAAGCGCCAGAATTTCACACAGGAAACATAATAAGTCGTTAGAAAACAGCATTGTTACAAAACCAGCGAGAAAGAAAACGGACTATCAACTGCCATTTCTCTTACATGGTTATACACTTTTGATTTTACCCCCCATGAGTATTGTGTTCTCTTATGTCTCGTGCACTAACGTTTTGAACGTGAATAGCTATACCATATTGTTCCTTTCAGTATTTCAAGGACGGAATTTCAAATTTCACCTCTAACAATGAATGGAATTTAAGCTGGCATTTGAAAACAAATGGAGGACACCTGTACCCCATGTGTTTTTGTGTTCCCTTATGTCTCGTGCACTAACCTTTTAATTTGAATGACTATATATATTGTTCCTGAGTATTTCAAGGACAGGTAACGAAAATTTTCACCTCTAAGCAATGAATGGAATTTAAAGCGCAGCCGTTCTAGAAAACAAATGGAGGACACCTGTACCCCATGTGTTTTTGTGTTCTCTTATGTCTCGTGCACTAACCTTTTGAGAATTTGAATGACTATGCTATATTGTTCTGGTATTTCCAGGACAGGTAACGAAATTTTCACCTCTAAGCAATGAATGGAATTTAAAGCGCAGCATTCTGAAACAAATAGGGACACCTGTATCCCGCAATTAACAGAAGGGTTAACACTGATTTGTATTATTCAATTTTTCATAGTGAGATCATATTGTAAGTTAAATATTTTTAAGACCAAAGCCCTCATTTCATTTTATTTCTGTTGGTGTTAGTTCCGATAAGTTATATTAAAGGTTCCCATTTTCAGCAGCACGAGGGTATTTTGGGACGGACCTCGTAATTTTTTGAACCGCGGTCACATGATGAGGACGACACCTGAGCTGTGAGAAGATCTACACACAAACATCTCCCAATGTAGTGCGATTCCCATTGTATTCGCCCCAAAAATGGCAGGATTTGGAAGGGTCGCGAATAGGTTCGATCGCCGCTAAAACCCCGTCAGAACTTGTGAACCAGATGCTATCGAAAGTTCTTAAAACGTTCGACTCGCGTAATCTATCATTCCTTTAACTATGACTAACGCAATGATTGAAAATAATAACTAAAAATGTGAAATAATATGACTTAATTTCTTGCAGACAATTGGATTTTTCTTATTGGTTCGAATATATAAAACACTGCCTCACTTGAAGCATATTTTTTTTTCAGAAAATTAGTATCTAATTTGGTTACCTTAACAATTTAAAAAGAGAAAAAAAATTGAATTCACCAATTGAGTAAATAATAATGTCATTTTCAAACATGCTTCTCCCACCAGTAATTTAAGAGAATGAATTATTGTTTTGATTATAGCGATCAATAAAACTAAGCAGAAAACATTCATTGCATTCTTTCATTAAAACTGAAAGTTTATATTAAGTTCTTGAATTCAGTAGTGAAAACTGAGTACATATTTTTTTCTCTTTTAAGAAGCCTAGCCATCAAATTAAAACCAAAGAATCTCCGCAGAAAATCTAATATTTATAAATTTTCAAATTTAAATGTAATTTTTCACAATTAAAGAAACTTTAAATTTTAAAGATACTTGCTTAAAAAAATGAAATTTGTTTGTTTTAAACACTGAATGAATTTTGAATTAAAGGAAAAGCACGTACACATTTTAGATTTTCATTCATTAGAGTTCAGGGTGGTTAGGAGATTCGTAAGTGGTCCCACACCAGACGTAGCGCCATCTAGTGCAATTTTCTGAAACTCTTTGAATCTCTAAACTCGGCAAACGAAAGGTGGTTTGAAGGAGGGAGGAAATATTTTTCTTTTCGGTCGAAACAATAAAATAAACGTGGGAGACAAATAATAAAAACAAATGGCACTTTACATAAATATTACATAATATTGTATAAATATATAGAATATTTAAATACAAATAATATATTTTGGAGCAGAAATAGAAATGCCTTTACAGAGGATTAAAGGAAACAATTTCATTATTATATCAGAAATTATTACTAATACCATTAATTCTCAATATAAATCTATTCCTACGACTTAACTGCCACCATTCTACAGAAACGTATCATAGGTTAGCATCTGAAAGGCTCTTCGTGTAATTGTCACAAACATCTTACATTCTGACGATTCAAAAGATTACTGCAGAAATGATGTGATATTTCACGACTTGTTAGAGTCGGAAATAATATCAGAATATTTGTGCTGAAATGATGCTTCACAATTCTTTTTTACTCTTTCAATTGTCCCCGCAAGGAGACACTCAGTAACCATGTGTAAGTCTCCGGATCAAATAAGGCACTGCCCCTGGGTGTATAGAATTCTTCTGTAGTTGTGTCTAGGCAAAATTTGAGACGAAGGGCTTACTTCCTCAGGGAGGCAGTCTGCACTGAGGCTGATGATGGACATTCCCTGCGGCTGTTCTAATCCATTTGGAGGCTTCCATTTTCAGCCCCCATAAATTTGATACGTCATTCACAGGTTGGACTGTGTCCAAACGCTCATACAGCGGCAACCCTATCGCTAGGGTACTGTGCCTTCTCCTCCTTCCCTTATTTCCCCAGACGATTTCCACCCCACATTTCCCCTCCCATTTTATGTTTTTCCCTTTTCTTTGCTAAAAGCTCTGCCTCCTAACCGTCTATCGTATTTCCAGTTTGTATGGCCTAATTGCCGAATGAAAATCAAACCATGGAATTTCACATGTTTACCATTGTCTACTCCATTTCTCATCGGTTTGCTGAATCGAGCGAGGAGGGTTTGGCATCATAATAATTTGAAAAAAAGGGGAGGGAGACGTAGTGGTGACTGTCCCCTTTTAGGTAACAGGCCACATTTTCCGTGATTTATTATCGCGACGACTCGGTCATCCAGTGCCTCAGATGCCTAAGTCAATCCAGGAGAGAATTTTGTATGTGTCTTCACATTTCGATCCTATAACCATTATTATCTGATTGGTTTGTATAATGTTGAAATGAAACAACTCCCAAATCTCTTGCTGCCAATCAAATTGCTTTGAAGTTTTACCTCGACATATTTCTCTTCCAAAGTGGATCCCAGTAATATGGATAGATATTTTATTTATTGACAGAAATTTATATCTGAAGGGATAAATATATTGTTCTCGTGATATTTGCTTCTGAATCTCAGACGTGAATATTTTAATTTATATTGTCCCAAGTTTTACCAAATAGTTCCTTCGTTTACGGTTTAGGGTAATTTCTATCATCGACGTAGAATTATGCAACTTTTATTTCTTATTCATTAAAATTATTTCCCATAATAAGCATCGAAGTGTACTGCAAAGAGTTCTTTAGCGGTTGCCATGAATTTACTTAAGTACCTTAAAATTTTTTCGAGCTTTAAGCTTGATTCGAATATTTTCACTTGATTTTTGTCGCGTTTTTTTTTTGTGTTTATTTCAACAACTATTAAATCAAGAAATAAATAGTGAATGCGATTTAAAATTGAGTTCTCACTTCTTGAAAGTTTTCGTTTTATTTTTGGATTCCGCTCAATTAAGCTCAATGTTTTTAATGAAATTTTTCAATTTATTGTATATTGAATTTTTTTAACCGACATATCCGACTAGCTCACAGGAAGTGAAATGTAGAGTTAAAATAATACTGAGATATAGTTAAGCATTAAATTTAGTCTTCTCACATTTTTCCCGTAAAACACACACACACAATTCTGGATTAACTAAGATTACATCATCATTATTCAACTCGCTACGTATGGAATATGTGTCCAATGTCCCTGGTGCGATAAAGAAAAAAGCGACCGTCCTCGAAAGAACAGTCAAGAGAATCTATCATATCGTCCTTCTTTGGTAAAGGTCCTTTGCGCAACATCTCTTTGTAAGAGGCGAGATAAAAATATGATTGTCTACTTTTCATATATTCACAGCTGGTAGGGAGACAAGTTAATTTAGTTTTTCAAACAAGGTTTTTTTTTACATTCAAAGATTTATTTTTTGAGCCATTCAAGAAACTCAGAATTCCTTCCTGGCATAGATGTTCCCAAAATAAATTAAAAACCGGTTTCATTTTCCAACAAATTTGAAAACATATAGATCAAAGAGATAACTTTTAGAATAGTTCTAGTCTGCAAAATCTTGGGTTTTTATAGCATAAAAATAATAATAAATTATTCAGATAAAACATATAATAATTTACCTTGTCAAGAATAGGTAATGTTGAAAAAAGCTGCAAACAAACAGTTCTTTCTAGAGTGAAAACGCTGAACCTTCAGGTAGAAAATCAGGATGTGAGAAAGAAGTTTCCTGATTGTACGGGTTATCATCTCTCATTTTCAAACATTCAATACCGAAAGACCATATCAACCCGTTGGTTTAGAGTATTTTTGTGAATCTCATTTTAAAATGAACATTTACACAAAACAATTTATAAATTTCAGAGTTTCTGATTGGTTTCTTTACAGATTCCCAATGAAATTAATAACATTTCCCGAAATCGCGATTGTCTATTTTATGACAAAAGCAGATGGTAGGTTGATTGATCGGTTTTAATGGTACAATGGTTTATTTTTTGACAATTAAATGATTGGTTGGTTGGTTGATCTCAGTTTAATGGTACAAGAGCCAAATATGACTACACTTGCCAAACATATCACGAGCTAGAGAACGAGACTGGTCCACTGCAGGAGACGGAGATTCGTCAAAATTTCGAGGTCGTATTTTTAACATGATAATTTTGTAGGCCGGATACTATCTATAAATTGAGTGAGGCGGCATGCTTGCTGCGCATAATGCAAAATCTTCAAAACGCCCTACAGGGCAGACTGTTGACTTAAGGCTTCCAAATTTGGCATTCTTCAAAGATCATTAAGAAAGGAATTTTCAAATTTTAATTGTTTTTAATTACAAATTAGTCGAAATGTTAATTCTTTTCTTCAATAACTTCGAACAGCTTTTTCTCAGAAACCTTTTTCACATTATTTTAAAATTCTAAAACTTAGCTTTCAGTCATATCAATTTTCTCTACTTTTAATATTTATTAACAAGTTTTCTAATTTTAATTATTATTAATTTTTCTCAAATTTTAATAATTATTAATTTTTTTCTATAATTTTAATAATTAGTAATTTTTTTTCAAATTTTAATGATTAGTAATTTTTTCTCAAATTTTAATAATTAGTAATTTTTCTCAAATATTAATAATTAGTAATTTTTCTCTAATTTTTAATAATTATTAATTTTTTCTTTAATTTTATAATTATTAATTTTTTCTATAATTTTAATAATTAGTATTTTCTCTAATTTTAATAATTTTAAAAAAATATTTTGAAATTATATTTTACAACAATACTTTTCATTATTTTTTAGTGACAGTGACTATATAAATGCATTTCTTGTGTGCACATTATCGTTGCTATAATTAAGAGTAACATTTTAAAATAATAAAAAGACAGACGAATTCAAACCTAAAATATTATGATGCAACAATGTTTCGGACTAGAGGTTCGAAACTTAATATTTTTTGTCTGGTTTACTATCTGCAAATTGCATTATGCTGATACAAAAATCGTTACGCATACTTTTACAATGCTGAGGAAGTCAAGACAGGTGAATCAAGCCTGAAACATTATCATACTACCCTGTTCCGGAAATATTCAATTTGAATTACACCTTCGCAGAACAAATAAACATTTTTTTGACTGTGACATTTTTTCTCTATGTATATTTCGTGTTTTGAGAAGCAATGATATAACGCCAGAAATCAATTAGCAAAAAATAGAACTTTAAAGACGATCAGTCGCATCTAATATATTCAGCCAGACTTTCTACAACTCTAGATATACCTAAATGGCAATTTGACAATAAACTATTTACAATGAAAACAAATTTTTTATGTTTTAAAGAACATTTATTTTGCAACTTTCACCAAACCTACTGAGACTACCTCTTTTGGACGATTTTACACCGGAAAGGGGTGTCAGACAATGAGTCCATACGATCGCATTTCAGGTTCTTTTTGTTATATCACGCTCAGTAAAATGTAAACATCATCACTTTATTCTTCACTTCCCTATTTTGATGAAATAACTCCCGGCGCATGCGCAAAAGCGCGGAGGTTTGAATCGTTGCTAGACAATAGTCTGCAAGAACTTTTCCAACAGGTGGTCGATGATGAAAGAAGCAGTTTTAAGTGGTTATACCTCCGGGATCCTTTTAGTACGAGATCGATTCCAGTTAAATAAACAACAAAACTGGACCACACACCAGTTTAGTCAAATTTTCCGGTGCATGTTCCACCCACAATTCTGTGGAAGTCGCTGGAAAAATTGCATATAAGATATTGATTGGGTTGCCACAATTGCCAAGCATTGATGCGGGACGTTTAGTGCTAGGAAAAAAAAAATGAAAAAAAGGGTAGGTAATGGTTTATTTTATTAATAACAAATACATAAAGTTTAAGCAATCTAATAAAATGAATACATAGAATAATTTTTAAAAAGCAAGCTAATCTTTTTAACCTAGTCATATTTTAAAAGCTGATTTTACGTTGTTAAGTATATTTTCTTCTTTCACATAATTATAAAGGGCGAAAGCCATTTTTAATATAATGACATATCAATTGCTTTAATTGTCTCTACTGACTTAGTTGAGGAAAGAAAACGGACAAATAGTTATACGGGACTGAATAGTGAAATACGGCGACAGTCCATATATATTGGTCCATGTGCAGCCGTAGATATTGATGACATTTACTCCACGGATATATTCAAAATAGCGGAAATATCTAGCTCTACATTGCGAAGCATGTATCAGACTTACATTTCTGCCTTTTTGAACAAATTTTAATAATTAAATAAATAATTTACATATAATATATTTGACTTCTAGAAGAAGATTTATTTACCTTTCCGTGCCTGTGATGTCATTTTGCCATCGACAAAATACTTCTTTACTATTCGCTTTGAATTTGGGCTAGAGAATTTTTATTGGGTTCTGAATTTTAACATGGTCTCGATGCAAAGCACTAATGAATAAATAATTTTAATTAGGAGAAAAATGATTAATCTGTAATAAATAAAATTTCAATCATGAAATAATTCTAAGTTGTTGTTTTTTTCAATTTTAAACTTTTTTTTAATAAAATAATAATTAGCCGGAAAAGCTAAAAAGAATTTTAATTAAGATTAAAATTCCTAATTAATTAATTTTATAAAATTTTAATAAAATCAATTTTCACTTGTTCTTCACAAACTTTACACCCATTATACCTATTTCCATTGAAAAAATAATACAGTTTGCCACGTGGGGTTAAAATTGCGACAAGATTAATCTTTCTTATTCATTAAATGAAATAAGTTAAATTGATGTTACTTTTAAGTATACATGTTTATTTATATTCCTATTATTTTAATATTCTGAGTTAAACTTTCTCCTACGACATTGTACTTACCTATATTTCATGGGGTGTTTAAGATTACAAAATTTGTCAATATTAGTCGTCATGAAATTCGGTCTACACCAAATCTCAATAGCTGCTTACACCTTTCTTATGAATTATCTTAAAGGAAAATTGTGAATGAATAAAATTAATGAAGACAGCTGCATGGCCCGGGTTGCACGGGCAATCTTGAATAATGGGATATTCCCAGCGGAGAGAAGTGAGATCATGGAGAACTTGGATCCATATTTTCATATGCTAGATTCTTTCACAAATCTAGTCTTTTATTACTAATTTTCATAGCCGCCTCCGGTTTATTTTTTTTACAGAATATTTCGCTAACGTAAACGTTACGTTTCCCTCAAACGTAAAACCCTTTGAATCTATATTGTTTAATTAAAATTTTTAAATCCACCTTTTAATTACCTTATAGTTAATAACCCAGCATTTCTCAGGATCCACATTTTTCATATGCCCGCCTCTGTTTTTCCCTACAAATATTGTCACTAAGCTTAACTAACGTAAATCTGTTTTGAATCCTCTTGTTGGATTAAAACTTTCAGTTCTAACCTTTTACTACCTTAAACGTTTGGTTTGAATGAAAACGCGAGAATTCTTATGCTTATAAATTAAAACAGATTAGCATGATATTTGTTTTGCAAAGAAAAAAAGAAAAGAAAAATAATAATGAAGAAAAAAAAACAGTTAAAATAGATTCTTTTCCCCAACAAACGTAAATGTTTCGAAACACCTTACGACAAAAAAGAAAGAAAAATGGAGGAAAACGATTTTTTTCCAATTGTTAAAAATCAAACACAGAAGAACACAGAAGATTGCTCGAAAGGAAATACCAACTTCGTTAAATAAATTTAAAAAATACAATACGGATCGAAAACTAATAATAGCGGGGAAAAAAAAGTATCCGCCGTGAATGAATTCACCATTCTGCCAATAGATGGCAGCACGTCATTTCATTCATTTTGACGTTTTAATTAATATCTTTTACTAACTGTAATTTCGGAAATTAAATGGCGAAATGGATTCCTTGAATTATTCCCACCTTTGTACTTTCGCGTATACTCCGTTCAGTGGTTCGTGAGAGATAGCCGGACATACATACATGCATACATACATACGTTTGTTTACCTCAATTTTAATAGGATAGATAAATTGAGGATAATAAGGTATTTAAGAATTGGAAACAATTTTTGAATGTGTATTTTATTTTCGTGCACTGTTGTTTGGTTTGGTTATTGGCGTAAGAGCCATTCGTTGGCTGTACTGTGCCAAAAAAATGCCATATTTCTGTCTATCTAAAATAAAACACTTAAATCATGCTCTAAAGCAATCGAAAGGTAAAGGATTTCGCCTTCGATTATTTTAGAGCATGATATTTGTAAAATGTAAATGAAACCAGTAGGAACTGTTAGAAATGTTACTCATTGAAGCATTAGGATTTTTGCGAATTCTCTAAAAGAGTCACTTCATCTGATGCACAGTAACATGGCAAACAATGTCATCTATCATGTTCTGGTCGTTTCAAAATGCGAAGACCCACACTTTTTGACGATTTAACTCAGGAGAGGAGTGACAGTCAATGAGTAAGATGAGCTATTTTCCGGAGTATTTATGTTAGGTCATGCTAAGTAAAATGTAAATAACTCCCTCACTAATTCTCACTTCCCCCCTGTTTTGGTAAAATCAACTCCTCCTGGCGCATGCGCAAGAGCACGGAGAATTTCAGAATCCGGGAATCATCTATAACTGTTCGTTGTCTTACTTATGCCGCTACACCACACCCTTTTTTCTTCTGAAAGATACTCAATGGATTCCAAAATGATAGTGGTGCAGTGTAGTTGACATGTATCACATGACCAAGAATTAACTCTATTGTCTCTAGCCCCTGAATAACCAATGACACGTTTCCCATCTTTGTGGATTTTATACCAAATGAAAGCCTTTCACTCTTTAGTAAATGATTTTTGACTTCGTTAATCCTCTGACTGAATAATTTTTCTGAATAATTATATAGATGCAATGTTTTAAAACATGTTCAAATACCGTTGAACCAAACTAATTGTTATTTACATACAGGTATACTATATATACTTTATTAGTATAATATGTTTATATGTTGTTATATAATTTAAAAGTACTAAGTTTCGACTGTATTGGCGCCTCTGCGAGGCTGCTGTGGAGTGGGGGGGGATGGACTTGTGGTACTGTTAGAGTATCATGGACCTGGTCTAGTATTTGGACCGGGGGGACATGAAACAACAAAAGTACTAAGTAAACCCATTAGCTAGAGAAAATCGCAGGATGCAGCAAAAAACAGACGGACTTCCAACCCGTGGAAATCGCGGGATATGCAGTCAGAGGGTTAATTTAGTTAAATAGGAAAAGAAAAAAGTGCTCAAGATATTGGAAAAGGCTTTCAAATCATTTTCTATATAAACGTAATAGTGTATCGATTTAACAAATCCATTCTTCAGAACGATGGTGAAATAAATAATTTATAGAAAAAAATTAATGCATGCACTAAATTCATTATTGGTAGTTTTATTCTTTATTCTATTAAACCAATGAATAAATGGTAATTGCTGATGATTAAAAACGTGAAGTCTGACAAATACATGTCTTTCGCATTAAAACAACAAAGAACGAATAATTAGAAATACGTCTTTGAAATTTCTTATTTCCTTTATAACTCTCTCTCCACAAAAGAACTTTAGAAAAGGAAGTTCTACAAATATGTTTCTTTTTAACGAAAATGACTAAAGGTGAATGATTAAGAATGATTCTTATAATTTTTTTAAATTTTTCTAAATAACTCTATCCAAATTAAGACTTATGGGTATTTTTTGAGCTGTTAATTTTATAAAGACATATTGAAATACGTATCAGCACCGCTGAACGAATTTTTTCGATGACAGGATCTATTTGGTCAACAGTTTTAGGAGGCTGTGCATGCCAGTTGCAAAAGAACTGCTGAACACCAAAGCGAATTCCGCTTAAATCCTTTCGCGTGCATTGGTTTCGCATTTTTTCACTGCACATGGGCGAAACGTAGCGTAATTTTTCTTTCATAACTTAAGAGCCAGATATATAGGCCAACTTATATAAAAATTCCAGTTCAATACCGTTAGTATTCGCAAAGATATCGGCATTGCAAGAGCTAAATTGTTTTTGATGTCCGAGAGAAACAAAATGATGAGGGTTCTTGCACAAACTGATATTTTTTAAACTTGAATCCTCAAAAGCAATATTGAATTTTATGAAGGTAGAATATTCTGAATACACGCGTATACTTATAAATTAAATACATAATTTAAATTGCATTTCTATTATAACTTAATCGGAGGAAAAATAGCCCGTTACCGTTCATTGTTTCACTGTGAATTTCTTGAAAATAGAAACATGCTAATTTTTTCCCTTCACATATTTATGATCAGCTACATGTCCAGTACTCATTTTTGACATAAATTTAGTAATTTTTAAAACGAAACATGTAGTGAACTTGAAAGGGTTAATCCTAAAAGGTTCTATCAAAAAGTAAAACGAAAAATTATAAAACTTTTCCAAATAAAATTAACCCGTCCGAAAATCATCTTCCGGAAAGAAACTGAAAAATGAGAGGAGAAAAGGGATGAACTTTTCTATCAAGGGCCCAGTTAAAGCGGAAAAATTGAAAGTTTTGACAGTTTTTATTAATTTGCTTTTCATTAATGAAATTTTGATCTGCCAAACATTAATAAAGATTGCTTCTTTGCATTTTGAAGTCTTATTTTTTTCACTTCCTCAAACTTTGTGTTAGTTTTATGAAAGAGGGTCGTTGATAGGCAGCTATTAGAACTTTATACTATATTTTGACCTTCCAAGACCCTTTATCCCTGCCTCGCGGAGTGTCTGGATTTCAACCGAATAAATTATGGCAACTCTAGCTAAAAATATTATGTTTCAACAATCCGTATAAAAATAAATCCGTCAATTTGAACACAGCGAGTGTTTAGAGAATTTAATAAAGAAAATCTTGTTCTGTTGATTTATTTATTAGATATGCAAATATAGTTACTGATATTAACCTTTGTTGTTAACATATTAATTGATGTTCAAATATTGAATGAACATAGGGTCAGGATGGAAATTGGGAACAAGTAGGAATTGGGAACCGTGACTGCAAAACGCATTGGTGAGGTCCTAGCGATTCGAGTTCCATGTGCTTTCATTAAGACTCTAGAGAAAATGTTCACTTCTTTTACTTCTTTTTTTCAGTGTTATTTTGGTAACGTTTGTTACCTTGGTCGCTACTGTAACCAGAAAAGTGAATCAATATTTCAAGCTCTTCATTTTTCGTTTCACGCCGATTATATGCAAGCGAAGTTGCTAATTTATATATATCTTAGATCTGTAAGAATGGTGAGATTTAAAGGAAAACTTCAATCTTTTCATTATTAATTTCATCTGAGTGAAAAGGCAAGGGTAGTTACTCCTATACAAATTCATCATGGTAAAAGGGGAAACGGTTTACTAACTAAAATTTTATTTTTATGTATTTATAGATTATTTTTTATTAATAGGAGGCAATTTTTAAATCTAGAAGGTTATGTTTTTTCCTGGCCAGTAAAGTTTGGTTGTTTTGTGTCAAATTAAAGGACCGACATTTTAAAAAATTTATTTATTTAAGGCTATATATTACTTTACATATGAAATTTGCTGGATATATTCTTTTTGACTTCAAGTAAGGAAAAAGAAAACAAGACGAGAAAAGTAGAAAACGTGATATTGATCGAGGAATCTGAAGATGAAGAATTGACTACAAAAAAGAAATGGAGGAATTAATTTATCTGGAATCACCTACATTGATTTTTCAACAAACCTGTTTGTTTTGATCGGTTAACAGTATAGAATGAAGTAATATTATTCGTCTGCGGGATTCAGTTGAAGTGGTGAGAATATGACACATTGAAAGGTTTGAGAACCACCAATCTAAGCAAACTCAAAATTTGTCAAGAAGATAATCAGCTTCCATTCTGAAATTGGTTGTTAAAAGCTACACTTCCAGATCGTATCTTTAAAGAAGGTTGTATTAGAATTAGCTGGTTTACAGGCATTGTAAATGTCAAAAGAAAAATTATAGAATACTGAAGAGAACGTTCGATTCTGCTGGAAAATTGCTTTCTATCACCAAAATTGTACTATTTGTTTTACCACTTTGTGTGTATTTTTAACCTACTTAGTTTCCTCTAGTCATAATATTTAGTTATCGCTCTGTAAAGATTCATCGTCCTTTTCCCGACAACATTTGAGTAAGAATGATTATAAATTACACTAAATTGAAATTCAGTGAATAATTATACAGTTTATATGAGAGTCCATGAAATAGAAGATATTTCTGATGAAACTATTCAAAAACATTATTTTGTGATAACTGGGAAAAAGCAGTTAAAATGTATTTTAACATACAGTAATTTAATCATTTCAAATATATCCTCTTTCAAAATCAATTCGTTACAGCAATACGTAACTGAACGAAGCATCA
>BGPR01039723.1:0-14203 GCA_013235015.1 Araneus ventricosus
AAACTTTGCGTTCCAGTTATTTCTTAGGGATATATTTTCTTTTAGGCCTTCTTTTAGAAGATGTACGGTAGATTCATTTCAGAGTTCCATCGCTTCATATTCTCTTCATTCAAACTTCTAATTTTGTTCTTTAGCTATCGCAAAACCGGTGAAATATTTTCCTAAAGAGGTTCAAAGTCTCCTTTTAGAGATTATTAGTAATAGAAAATATAAATTAGATTTATATGCTTTCCATTGCTGGGGATGAAGCTAGGGTGGGCAGCCAAAGACAGCAGCCAAACTAATTTTGTAATAAAATTAAAATAAATATTTTCCATTCTTCACGCATTACAAGTAGCTTAAATATGTAAGTTATTCATTGGAAAGAGATGAACAATAAATTCAGGATGGGGTAGTAATTTGAAATGCATTCAAGATAATCCTCAGAACACAGAGCCTTGGTCAGAGTTGGCCTTAGAGGTGCCTCCAAGTTGCACATGTGCGCTCATTTAATTCCATATTTTACAGTTACAATATAGATGCTTACCATATTTTAATTACGGCTTCAATCAAACCTTCAAGGGCTTTACTAAATGCACCCAAGACTTTATTTTTTTAATAATAAGTAGCAGAAAATCTTTACTTTTGCTCTTTGTATTCAATCGCCAGTCACTTGTGGCAGCCAATTCCACAGCGTTATAAATAAACTTGCTGCCATCAATAAATGATGAAGAGTCAGAAGCTACATTCATAGATGTACGAAAGCTACATGCCTTTTTTCATTCTAATTTACCTTTTAGAGGCAAGAAAAATGAAAAAATTCAATTACACATATATACCTTACCTCAGGACTGAAAGGATGATCAGTTATAGTAATAAAAGGGCCAAGCATAATATTTCAGATGTAAGGAACGACTGAGAGAAAGGGAGATTTAGTTTAGCCCCAGCCCCTAATACTCCCACTCTAGAGCAGCAGCGGTATTATTTTGGGACAGGACCTCTCGTAGTTTTTTTGGAGTCATGGTAATATAACAAGCAAGACACCTTGGAGCATCACCCATCTTTTCAAATTTTCAAATCTGGAATTGAGAGAGGTTGTTTGAACCTCTAAATTTAAAGGAATCCCAGTTATATATATATAGCAGTGGATCTTCCGTGGGGTGTTGGATCTCAGGCCTTCTGCCTTTGTCAGGAGATTCGAGTTCTAGATTCTGTCTTGATTCATTAGGGTGTGTGAAGGGCATGGACAGGTGCTTTTTTTTTCTAGAACAGTATTGCGTTGTAGTTTGTGCCCGAAGATGAGACAGGACTGTAGCTGGACTCGCAGTTCTTTGTGCCTGCAGACAGAGCGCCGATCCTTGGCTTTTTTGGAGATACATGCAGAGTTTAGCAACTGCCAGGTAGTGTGAGGTGCAGCTTGGCAGAATTAGCACGTCAGAAGGCTGTTTGTGATTTTTTATTCACTTGTGCAGTTCCAGCCTCTGACTGCGTGCCATAGTTTCCTTGGGTTGTTTAGAGCAAAGTTTATTTCTGCCCATCTGCGGTTTTCCTTGCATTTCAATGTATTTTATTTTATCACGTACGGCGATGGATAAATCTTTTGCGCCATAAATATAGCTCAGCGTCAGCGGTATTTAGACACGTTTTACATGAGCATTGCATCCAATGTGTTAAAGATTACACAGTCAGAGGTTAAGACGTAGACAATGGAAATGGATTGCACCAGTTCAGAACAATTTTCGAGCAGAGGGCAATGGGGATTTTGCTTTTTTGCGCCGTCTTTGGAGACAAATCATCAATTGATGTTTATTCTAGAGTCCACCTCAAAGTTTCACTTGTTGCCAAATAGGAGATCTGATTCTGTTCCGTACCAGGAAACGCTGTGCATCTAGGGAATCGTTTTGCAGCCAGGCGCACAAGATCAATCAGGAAGAGACTCTCGATACGCATATCAAGCACTCCATCCGCAGTTTCCTCCGGCGCAGGATCATGTCATTTCCAGTGGGAATACTAAATTACGCGCTGGGAAACAAAGGGGGGAGGGAAGAATAGAACATCGGAAATTCAGTGATTTTGATGGATTGGGTAAGCACTAGAAACTGTACTTCCTGAAGGCATTATTCAGTCTAACCGTTCCATAACATTATATCCATGGCAGTAGGGAATTGAAGGGAACCGACTTAGTTTCGGGTCGATTAAACAAGCATTTCAGGATGTAGAGTTAATGCAGTAAGAGCCGGTACAAAAGGGTGTACCTCGTCTCGACCAGCGTAAGATCTGATCTTGGGTGTTTAGGTAGATCTTATGCACTCTTTTTAACGGCCGAGTTTCCAGTTTCAGGATGATGGCCATATAAGTGATTGCATCTCTTGTTGCTTTTCAATTCTGTCAGAGTTGCGTTTATGATATAGATTACTCAAATTTAGTAGTTGTTAGCTTCCATGTCTATATCAGGAGATTTTGGAACTAATTCCATCAATTTTTTCAGCTAAGATTGGCACAAGGTTTTGGAACTTTTCACAGCTGTAAAGATAATACTTTTCTTTGGCATGGATATTTCATTAAAGAGAATATCTTGCAATTTGAGATGCTTTATATGACAGATGATGGCACATATAAATGTGCTTTGAGTCAAAGATACTTTGCACTGGCCTCAGCATTTGGTTTTATTTAATCTTTTCATGGAATTTCTATTCAGGTTCTTAGATTCCTAAGATATATTTTATTATTTTGTTTCTTATATTTCTTTTCGTCTTAAAGTAGGAACCGGAGTAAAATTAATAGTAATCTTACTCAATTTCTAGATTTTTACAAGCATTTTTTTCGGACTTTTTTTTTCATTTTGCAGTCTTTCTTCTGTATTTTTTACATTCTAATTTTTCAGAGGCTGGCAGTTCTTCAGCACTTCAATATGAGTACTGCTAGGTTCCAAGTTCCATTTATATGTCTATCTGTTTAATTAAATCTATATTTTATTACTTCTTAGAATTCTAGACTCTTTAAATTTAATACTTCTAGATTTAATTCCAATGGCCTAGGTGTATAATTTATCAACCACATTTTGTAGCAAAACTGCTCTTTATTCGTACCCATAATATTTGTATTTTTTGTATTAGTTTCTTAATAGATTTTTTGATAATAAAGAACTTTTTTTTAGTTCAGTAGATTTTAACCTAACATCTAGTTTCTTGACATACAAATTATCAAGATTTAAACACCCCCCCCTTTGCATTATAGGGTCAAAGTCCTACACGCAAGGTAAACATCCTAAAGTTGAGAATACTGGCCTCATGATTTATAAAGATATATTTATTTTATAGTCAGTGAATATCTATTTAGCAAAGTACATTTCGCATTTTCTGCAAAACTAAGTTCTTACTAAGTGCTGGCAATACAAATATTCAGAAGAAGGAATAGAAAAGTAAAAGTAGATAAATTATACATAATTTTCCTAATTTTCAATTTATGACTTTGTGCTTAGAGCAGATATTTTTTATTATTATTCAAATTTTCGTTAAATCAGACCAAAATCTACATACATGGATATGCGATAAGTACTATAAAATTTATATATGTATGTGTAGAATTGTATATGACAAACATTTCAGTTCATGATCTGTCAGCTACAAATAGTAGGTGCCATTAGAGTTAACTATTAAAATTGCCCTTTATACCACATCACGCCGTCTCTAAGATCATGAAACTCCTGTCAGGTTTAGTATAGATGCCGTGGACTTTGCCAGAGTTTATAAAAAAATGCAGCCAGAGAAGGGCCAATAGATAGAAGAATTTACAAATGGTATTAGCACATCAATTGACAACCAGTAAAGGAATATGTAAATATCTTGAATAGCATGGTATGAATGAGAGAAAATGATAGAAGTAGATGATGAACAACGCCAGAGGAAGCTTACATGTGCACAGGTTTTGAGAAAAGTATTAGTGTAAGTTCTAAAATACAAGGGATAGGAAGATTACTATTAAATATTTATGAGGAAGGGACGACTTATTATATTCAGTGTATTGAATGTAGGATAAGCTAGAGTTATTGTTCAAAGGCATCAAAGGCAATCGCATTATGTTTTCATTGTCTATTATGAATTTAATCATGTTTATTATTCTTTTTCTTGAATTCGAACTCTCCAGGACTCGTTGATACCACAGACTTTCCAGTGAAGTAGAAGGTTTCCTAATATGCCAAGAGAGAGTCAGTGGGCAAGATGTCGCATAGTGGATGAGATCGCCGACTTCTTGAGCACTTTATGAACAGAACGTCCAGTGCTTCCATTATCCCAAAGATTTTGCCCTTTTTTAAAAATCATTTCTTCTAAATGTTGTTTGAATTCACATGGAGGATTTAGAGCTTTCATTACAACGCCTTCTATGATGGCGTTTTCGGCGACAGTATCGGCTTCTTCATTATCCCGATAGCCAGCATGGGCTTTGATCCATCTAACCAGAATATTTCGATTCTGTGTAAGAAGGGACTGAATGTCTCGGACAAGTTGATGATGGGTATGAGGATCAAGCACTGCCATTAAACTCGAAAGGCTATCTGTCCAAATTTTAGTTATTTCGTTCCCTTGACTTGCTCTGATGATCGCTTCTTTCAGTCCCATTAATTCTGCCTGAAACACTGTGTGGAATTTTTCTAATTTTCCCTTCCATTCTAAGACTTTGATGCCGTTTTCGAATGCGCAATAAGAACACCCTGTTCCCATTTCTGTTTTAGAACCATCTGTAAAGAACATGAGACTGTTGCCCTCTTTGTAGGGCTCTGTTGTTGAAATTTGGTCTATGATTTGAAATAATGATGGATGGATGGTTAGGTTCGTGATTTTTTTCTTCATAATTCCTTGGCTGATAGAAGATGCCTTCAAATTCTATTTCCTTTCTCAGGCACATGACGTTGATGAAAATAGTTTCTTGTTGAGCTTTAATATGTAATGGCATGATACCTGTAAAAGTTTGCAGAGCTGCCGTTGGAGTGGTTCTGTAAGAGCCGGTAATGTAAAGGAGGAAGATCCTCTGTATTGAAGACAGTTTTTTTTCCAATTTGGAAGAAGCAGAGAGGGCTAGCCCCTTATAGGAACATCCTCTCTGTAACAGTTTGTTAGAGTATCCTTTTGTATTTTTGTTTTAGCCCCCATCTTGGTCCTGCTATACGGCGGAGTTGTTGGAATTGGCTGAATGCTTTAGCCCCTTGCTCTTGAATGTGTGAAATCCAATTTAATTTATCATCTAAGATAACTCCCAGGTATTTTAGAGGTTTTGTTTTTTTGGTTGTGAATTCCATCTGACGACTGGACCCCTGGACAGTTTATCTATTAATAAATATTGGGGTTTTTCTATTGATATATTAAATTGATTTTTGTCAGTCCAATTCTTGAAAGTTTCGAGGGCGAAACTTGTGTGCTGTTCCAGTTCCCAGCGAGTTCTCACACTGATGACAAAGGCGAAATCGTCGGCGAATACCTGTAAATGAATTTTCTTAGGCCAATCTATTTTTTATATTTCATTTACGACAATTTTTCAGAAAAGAGGAGATGTGCAAGATCCTTGTGGGCAGCCTTGCGTTTGTTTCCACACCCCTAGTCCATCACTAGCTTGGATTGCCTCTTTGTATATTCAGTGATATCCACTTTGTATTTCAGTGATTTTATAGGACATCTTCTAGTGTTTCTGAAATGTTGGATTTCGTGTATAACTTTCTTAATTATTTTCTTATTATGTCATATTTTAAGTTATAAAATGTGCCTTGATGTCTAGTGAAAAAACTATGACATAGTGTTTTCGTTTCTTGGCATCTTCGAGAATATCCAACAACTTTCTGAGAATGTGGTTGATTGATTTGCCTTCTCTAAAACCAAACTGGTGGGGATGGAGCACATTTTGTTTATTTACAGTGAAGTTGACTCTTTGGAGTAATAGTTTTTCAAGTAATTTTCCTAGAATTGGGAGGAGGGAGATAGGTCTGTAAGAGTTTCTACTATTCTTTTCTTTCCCTTTATGTGGAAGAGAACTATCAGTCCTGTTTTGAATGGAGTTGGGAATTTTTTCAGATATAAGCATTTATTCATGAATGTAGTCAGGAGTTCAGGAAAGTTAGAGTGGATATTCGACACAATTACTGAGTTTCCATCAAATCCAGGGGCTTTGCTTTTGGGGAATCTTTTGAGAATATTATCGATTTCTATTTTGCTGAAACGTTCTTCAGAAAATGAAGGGGTAAATGAAATATCAGTTTGTTCTCCTGCAGCTTCGGGATAGAGTTGCTGTAGAATCTTCCCTGCAGAATCTCTTGCATTTCCGGTCAAAGGGTTTCCCAGCATGTTCAAAATTACAGATGGAGGGTTTATTAAATTATACTCAAATTATTCTCATATGTTTTAATTATTGATATTATGGTTTCTTTAAATTTAGTAGGGTGTTATACCCCCTGTTCTCTCCGCTCCCCAACCCCCAAGGACGACGTTGTTATTCTTTTGGGATCACTACGTGATCCCAGCCGCTTGCCATAAAGTTATACATTTCTGATTGTAATAGGAAATTATAAATACATAAATGACTGAAAATAAATTTAAAGTTTCTGAAATTTCATGGACTGCTAAAATTCATTTTTCACCAATTACCAAAATTAAAATCTTCTGGTAGCACAGAGATACATATTTAAATGATAGAAAGAAATCTGAATGCTATAATTCTAAGATGTTTAAAAAGCAAAATTATTTACATCAATCATAAATAAGTCATTTAAAACTTTTTCCATACAAAATTGACAATATCTTCAACAGTTTTAATTGCCCTAACTTTATTCTACCAAAATTTTAAACTTGACCTTTTTTCAATGAAATTTTGCTGAGAAAAGCATCCCGACATGTATTCACACTAATTTCAATTATTATTGAGCCAAGAAGGATATAAATAACTGCCCAGAGTGAAAATTTATGTGTTAAACCTCAGAAAATTTAAGTTGTTAAGAGATTATATAACCCAGTTTACAACCTTTTACCTAAAAATGGGTCATTTAAAACATGCTCAAATTTACTATTTAAAATCTAAACCAAAATAATTATGTATGTTTAGCTTTTTAAAATTGATAAGATTCTAAGTTTACTCATGTTGTGTTTGTCAGAAAATTTTCTGACAAACACAACATGAGTAAACTCGGGAAATGTGAGTGATCAAAAGATGAAATAGCCTATTCCCCAACCTTTTAACTTAAAAGGACATATTAGGGAGTCATTCATTCATTTGCCCAATTGAAAGAAACTGCAAGACTTAAACTTATTTTGTTGAAACTATTTAACTAAAAAGTAAATCGTTTTCTCAGACTTTCATTGGTTGTAAAGAAACCAAACTTGCCAGCTGTTGCCAAACGTCGATCAAGAAATTCGACCCTTTTTTGTCTCCACAAAAGAGAATTATATATATAGATAATTGAACGTAACCTATTTAAGTCGCCTTTCAATATTTCAATCATATAATTAAAAATGCTATTCAGTCAGTTAACCACCCTGATTGTCAATTAAAATATGAAGTAGGAGTCTCACATGAGAAATTAAATAGTTACATTCCTTGTTCTAGCAATAATATTTACAGATGAAAAGAGTAAAATAACTACATTCAATACCTACACTGCGCTCATTCCAGCAAAATCCAATCTTCGCTAATGGATATCAGATTAACTACCACGGATTACAGTGAGAAATCTGTAGAGACTCTTCTGTAGTATAAATCGGTGGATTACGTTCATCGGTCTGCAATGGAAGTTCTCCTTCTTCAGCTACCTTTATTTCGTTAAGAAAATGATTTTGATAAAAACGTAATTTGCTGGAGACTCAGTGATAATACTTTAACAACAAAGCAAACTGCTTCTCATGCATTAGGTTTGATTCCATAGGTTATAGACCTAATGTATGTGATAAATATAAACTAAATGAACTACATGCAATTTATCCGTCTATTGTAGCATATAATAAACTCAACTTACATCATCTTCTAGATTTGCCTTTGATCTATAATTTTCTTCTTTTGGATATATTTATATTTTCGTTTTTACAGTTTACTTCATCTTGATATAAATAAAAGTCATTGTGGATATGTATGCGTGTGTATGTGGGTATGTTCCACATCTCCTCCTAAACTATTGCAGCAATTTCAACCAAACTTTTTACACTTATTATTTAAGACAAGAGGAAGATTATTGTCAAGTTTTCGAAGTTCGAAAGTTAATTAAATATTCAGTTAATTAGAAATTAACCGAAACCGTTTTTCAGTATTAATTTCGAAGCAAATTATCCTAAAAAATATTTTTATACCATCTTAAAGTTCAAAATTTTACCTTTTCAATGACACCAATTTTATATCTGCGAAATGTTTCCTTCAACTTTTATTAATTTTTCAAAGTTTAATAAGTAAATTATTACAGCAGACGATTCTTAAATAAAGCAAATTTAATGAAACTTCGCTGCTAGACAACGGTGAAACTTTGAACAAATTTCTTTTTATTTCTGTAAATATTTTAAATAGAAGTGAAAGATCACTGCCAACTTTAAAAGGCCCAAAAGTTAATTAATTTTTTTAAATTAAAAATTAGGCAAAATGTTGCGGTTTTTTCGTGATATATTTTGTAAGTTTTATGTTACAATAACTATTTTTATAGTATATTAAAGTTTATAAAATAGCTTCTCAGTGACACAAATTTCATTTGCTTTCAAAATTGTTGCTCTCATTTCAATAATTGAAAAACAATTCAATTGTGTATAAAATTCACAATTTGTAGCATTGTATTTTTAATTGTTAAAGAACAAGAATACGTATGAAGAGCTGTTGCCCAAGAATATATAAACAAAATTCTGGAAGAATGCTAAAAAAAAATTTAAAGCAGATGATTCATAATTTTTATCAGGGAAAAATATTGATCTGGTTTATTTTGACCCTTTTTATTAATGAAAATTTAATTAATTGACCCAAAACATTCGTCAAAATCCTTCTTATACTTCACTATTTATGAACGAAATTTGAAGTAAAATTGATTCAGCCGATAAAAGATTTTTTTTTTCATAATTCTCTATACAAAAATAGTTTTTTCATTAAATATTAGACATAAAGTGTTTTAATCCCGAGCGACGCCGGGCATAACAGCTAGTTTGTAAAATAAATTTCAGCTAAATTGGAACCTAAGTAAGTAACTAGAATAAGTTCAGTGTATGTTAATCAAATTCTGCTTGCTTGGTTTAGATCTGAATGTCGTTTCCTTTTTCAATTTATATCGGAATTTGTTTAGTTTACCAATTTAAATAAAATTTTATATTTTATTTGTTCACAGTGATGTTATATCTTTGTGTTTGGTAGCACTGGTGTAATGAATCTATATTTAAATACTTAAAGGCAGATTTCCTACCTTTGAGCGAAACATCCCTACATTGCTTCAAATATCTCTAGCCATGTGTCAAACGTATCTTAGACTTGATTCTTCCAAAATTATTCCGAAAATATGCAAACTTTAATATTTAAGTCAGATTTCATTAAAACATGGGATTATAACTTGTTCTGTGAATATAACCTATTATAGTGAAAAAATCCAAAAGAAAAATATTCGAAAAAAAATCCCAAACTTCCCCTGTTGAAACTAGTAATAAGTGACTGCACAAATCGCCAATGTCTTGGAAACAGACCAATGTTTTCATAGCTGACGTTATTTCTCGTTAGCTGTTAACTGATAACGCCTTCTGTTAAACTTCTGAGAGTTCTTTTAGCTAGAGCTGACAAGTGCCTAATTTTTCTCTTCCAGGAATAAACACTTTGTCAACCTGTTAGTCCTTAAGAGAGTCTTTTGTTCAACAGAACAACATGCCATTAAGTTGTCTTGAAGAAAATATGTTCTGGAAAATCTTTTCAAGAGAAAGTGAGGTTATAAATAGTCCAAATAATTATAGGTGTGCGAATCACGAAATGGAGTGACAGCTTGCTTTCTTAATTAATATATTAGATTACAGTAATCTGTCATATTTTCCTAAATTATTTAACATCTGCTTTAAGAAAAATGTTCAAAAGTTTAAAAAAAGAAGGAGAATTAATATGAATTTACTTATTATTATTGTGCTAACCTTGACTTATAATTATATTTGAAATATTACACACCTGAACATTACAAAAATGCTCGTATACACATGTTTACTTTCACTTAGGACGTGCGCATTCTAAAAATACAAAAGCATACATTTGAAATTTATGCCTATAATATTTGACTATCTCCAATCTTTTACTATTTAATAATAATTTATTCTCAAAAATAGTAATAACATATAAATAATTTTCAAAATATTTTCATGATTTTATGAAATTATTACTTTTCTTCTTATATAATTCAGTATGTATTTATACAGGATAGTAATAAGCCACCATTTTCGAATAAGTTTTTCCCCTCAATATCTCATTTGCTTAAATGTAACTCCTACTTTATTTCATTAATCCAGGAAATTCAATTTATTCCTATATATTTAGTTTTGCACTTACTTTTTTTAATTTTGCAGAGAAAATATTGTGAAGGTTATTGAACATTAATAATTGAAAGTCTCAACTCAAAATTGCAATTAAATAAGCGAAAAGCGAATTCATATTTCAGGCTTTAAGGACGAAAATGAAAATGAGTTTTTAAAATAGAACAATAATTTTTCATTAAAGATATGATTTCCCTGATAGGTTGCTGCAGATTAAACTTTATTAGATTTTATACTTCAGAAATTGCCTCATTTATTTTATTAACGACACTGAATCAAAAATCACTAATCTATCTATGCCGAAAGTAATTTTTCTAAGGTTACTTTATCATTTTGTTCATTGAATTTTTTATGTTTAATTTTTAATTTAATAAGAATTAATATCTCCATATTAGTGAAACCACTAAAATCTGATCATTCAGAAAATCATTTAAGCAGAATTATAAGCATCTAATTTTTATTGCTTTTTGACTGTAGCTAGAATATAATTATTCCTTTAGAAAAACCTGAAATGATATTGCCATTTTCTTATAAAAATTCTTTTCAAACTCAGATTTATAATAACAGTATTCCGTGGAATAAAAAAATTACAAATACTAAAGTTTCTTGAATATAAGGAATAAAATCAGTACTGTAAAGTCCATTTTCGTTTGATATTGCTTTCAAAGAAATTTCTGAAAGAAACAAAACGAAACGGGAGGTAAATAAAAGTAAGCCCAATCAAATTCTGAAAGAGGCAATTGCACATGCTTCTGGAATTCATTATTAAGTACTTTTGATATATTTCTTAGTTTATTCCTATTATTTAATATCTGCTTTCAGAAAAATGTTCAAAATTATTTGCAGAAACAAAGAGAAGATGCCATTTTGCTTTAAAGCTTTTGGTCAAAGTGTCACTTTAAAAACAAAGAAGACCTTTTAGGTTCATTTAATATTTAAAATATGACTTTCAACTTTCTTTCTGTTCATGGTTGAGAGAAGGAACACAGAATTTCTTTTTATCTCACTTTGAAAACATTGGAAGACTATTTTCATCATATGCGATTTTATTTTTTCTGTACATATATTCATAAAATTATACCGAAGATATGAATTGGGGAATAAAAATACCTCCTGTATAATTAGTCTAGACAGAGATCTTCTCAGTGTAATGAAATCATTTACTGTCGCATTATCTTTTAAACAGATGAACAATTTCTATTTGTATAGCAGCCTTACCATTCGTAAGAAAAGGATTAAATTTTAATACATGAAATGTAAAACTTCAATGGTCTGAAACAGAAATAATATTTATAAAATACATGAGAAGAAAATTTCAATAAGAACATATGAACATTAATATAAGGTCTTTTATTACCGAAACTGGATCTTCAAGCAGTTTTACTCAGTGTGAAGTAGTACATTTGAATAAGGAACTTCATCATAAGCCAATTCATTGGGGGCTCTTTATAAAGTTACAAATGAAATTTTCTTACAAATTCCAAATATCAAAAATAATTTCCAATATTGTTTCGATAATTTTATGTAGTTTAATAATATTGCTAATATTGAATAATATAAAAATATTGTACAACATGTTTCTTCTACTAGTGAAGTTGTACAAACGAATGGATATGTCACCTCCATTAAAAATTATTTCTAGGATTCTTCACTTCAATATTTAGGCCTTGAAGCCTGCAGATTGTAGTGAAGATTTCTGTTTACTGACACAAGAACTAGGTGTCGCCATTCTGCTCCAAGAAAATGGTTAAATGGAAAACAATTATTATAATATTCTGGAACAAATGTTTCGAGAATTGGGTTAATCATCTTAAGGCCTGAGAACCTCATGGCCCAAGGTCCAGTTAATTTTTAGAGTTCCACTCTAGTGTTCAATGAACAGTCCCTTCGACTTTTCCAACGATTTATTTGACGATCATGAACTCGACATAAATACATTAACACTCAGTAGGAGGGGGCTGGCGTATGAAGTACGCCAGTGAATTTTTCCTTGCTGTGAATTTTCGACAGTTCTTTCCTGATCCCTCCCCCCTGTGTTTCAATAGGAATACCCCCTTGTACAATGAGTCTAATCGATTCTTTCAATCTGAGTTCTACATTCCATTCTAAGCATTTTTTTTCTGCTGGCGTCACATGGCCAAACTCAGTACGTCTTCCCGCCAAACATGAGAAGGAAATTTATTGTGCGTCTTGAAGAGGACAAACACAGAAAAACTGATAAGTTAAGAACAGTGAGAGAATTTTTCAACTCTTTCAAATAAAACTACCAGAAATTTTATACAATTGGTGACCAATTCACGATCGACGAAAACTCGGAGTCCTTACGTGGGAGATGTGCTTGTTTATTCTATATATGTCGAATATATATTTTTCTTTTTCTGTTTTATCTGACACTTCCCCCCCCATTTCTCTCTAATATGGTTCCTGAACTGATTAAAGTAAAAACTAAGAAACATGGGTGGTAATTTAAAGCAGAGTGTGGAAAAAATGACTTGGCTTACTGCGTACGCCACCTCTCCAAAATTGCACCACACACCAGCCTCTCCGACGAAGGGTTAAAGATTATGAATTTTAAACAAATACAAGATTTAGAATAATAACATTTTAAAACAACAAATTTACCGATTCCATGCTTTGGACCTCACTCATCCATGTTTTTATCCAGACTAATTGAATTCCCCATCGGATAGGGAAGGTGCGCTTTAATAAATTCCCCTTCTAGGGATTACTGTTTCCAAGTTGCCACAAGCCTAGCACCATGTACATAATTTCACTCTAACATGGTTTGGAAAATGTATAAAATCCGTGTACACCAATAAACATAATCAGAATTTCTAAGACTCAATGAAATCATTTTCAATCTACAATAAATTATTCAGCTTATTCAGTCTACAATAAAGGTAAGTTTGAGAATATGATTGCCGGAGACTTATTGGAGGAGAAGTAAAAGTGATGACACATATGTTATCAAAAATGTCATCTGGAATATATTAGTATCTTGCATAAACTTTCTTCTACTGATGAATACATCATTTATCAGTAGAAGAAGCATCACTTTGTTTATACTAATAAATTATGATCGAAGAAACTTTTGGTATTTGTTTCTGTGGTTATAGTACAAACAAGGATAAAACATATTCTGAAAATTTATGAACAGCCATTAAGTTACTCTCTCAATTTGAGGTGTTGTCGTTATATAATGTATGCATACTGCTGTTCTAAGTCATTGTATTGTAATTTGTATGCAATTTTTAAACGTTGTACAACAAGCTATAATAGCTGCATTTTCCTTTCACTCGATTTAGGCCAATAAATATTTTGAAGAATGCAATTTGTACATATTCTCATGCAAGTTTTTACTTTCGATCATGAGTAAAGTCATATTTCTTTTGAATTAAGTAAAATGACACTTTGGTACACTTTACACTTTAGCATACTTGAAAATCAGTGCGGCATATACAGGGTGTCCAACAAAGGACTCCCTCATTTTAAAATTAAATAACACGTGCTTCACGTTCAGTTACGTATTGCTGCATTTTCGTGCTTGCAGGACAGTTTATAGATTTCTTATCAGATTCTGAATAAGCTATTACAACCTGCAGCGCCACCAGTCCGCAACATTTATAACTAATTTTGAAACTTTTGTATCAGATTTTTTACGGCTTTCCAGACTAAGCATATCACTGGTTTTCGTTCTTCTATCGATCCCCGTTGCTTGA
>BGPR01039724.1:0-14202 GCA_013235015.1 Araneus ventricosus
GAATCTATTATTGGAAAACATACACTTCTGAAAATCGAAAAAAAAAATGCTAAAACAAAGACTCTTGATTGAAGTTTCTTCAGTAAATTTACTTCGCTAGATAAAATTTATCTTAATGGGAAAGATTTAAAAACATTTTTGGTTCTGAAATTTTTTTTCCTGTGGATATCGATACGTTCAAGCATTTCTTTACTTAAAGCAATTTTTTATTTGTTTTTCTTTCCGATGAATACTCTCAATGCCAGAAGGAACACTGGAGATTTGTGCGGATATTATTTTCTCAGAAGATAATGTTCTTCGAAGTAACATGGCGATTCTGAAGAAATTTACTACTGATAGCAGCTAGTATCGGAAAATTGTCTAGCTTAAATTTATTTCGGAGTAAAGAATGAGAAAATGATATGCAATGTATAGATTCAAGAGTGGAACTTTTATATCCGATGCAGCTGGGGCTTGCGGATCGATTGGAGAAATGAGTTTTTCGAGTCAAAAGCCATAAATTAAAATATAGAGTAGTCTTCATTTTATCGACATTCGTTCCATGCATGAAGACATCCTTCAACTCTTAATCTTGTTGATCTTCTTAATGAATTTACCATCCCTTTTCTATACAAATTGTTTAGATATGTTTACTAAGCTTTCTGTTTCGATGTAACACAAGAACTGTTTGTGAGACAGACTCCGTTGTTTTGAGCCTTTGTCAGACGACGGCAACAATATCGTATCGGCAAACTCATTTACAAACTTCCTCATCATACTAGCTGAATGACGTTTTATTTTGACGTTTTACACCATGCGTCAGGCCCGAGTACGCAGCGAATCTCGACCCCACGTTCCACCAGGCCATCATGGTCTCCTAAACATGACCAGTGGCGGTTTTTCCCACAGGTGTTTGAGGTGCTCGCCTCGATCCTCGAGAATCTAGTGCGCCTCGAAACCTATTCGACATACATCGTAGTGCTAAGTCGATGGCGACTTTGAGACATCAGGAAGGCGGAGGAGGCCTCAAAGCAATTTTGCGCCTGTGGCCTCATATTCAGTGGCGGATTTTCGCATAGGTGTTAGAGGCGCTCGCCTCGTGCCTCGAGAATCCAGGAGGCCTCAAAACCATTCGGCGTATACAGTAGTGCTACGCTGACGGTGAATTAGCGGCATTGGGTAGGTGGACGGGGCCTCAAAACATATTCGATACATATTGTAGTACTATTCGACATACATAGTAGTGCTAAGCCGATGGCGACTTTAAGACACCAGGAAGGGGGAGGAGGCCTCAAACCAATTTTGAGCCTGTGGCCTCATATTCAGTGGCAGTTTTCCTCACAGGTGTTAGAGGTGCTTGCCTCGTGCCTCTTGAATCCAGGAGGGCTCAAATCCCATTCGGCATATACAATAGTGCTACGCTGACGGTGAATTAGCGGCATTGTGTAGGTGGACGGGGCCTCAAAACCTATTCGATGTATATTGTAGTACTATGCCTACGGCAAATTTGCGACATTGGTAGGGGTAAGGGACTTCAAAGCCTGTTTGACGTTCATCATAGTGCTAAGCTGACGGCGAATTTGGGACATTGGGGCTTCAGGTCAGTTTTGCAAATGTGGCCTCATATTGACAAAATCCGCCACTGAACATGACCCTAATAGCACAAGATATTCTAAGATATTTCCACAACACTATTCTGAACGCCGCATGATATTGTAAATATATCATATGAATATTGTAGTGCATCTTGTGCAAACAGGGGGGGGGGATGCTTGTTAAAGAGTTCACCATAAACAATGACCTAACAATCCCATTTATAAATCAATTTTATTTCTTAAAGTATTTCTCTTTTTATTCACAAAGGATTGCGAATGTATTGAAGCTTAATGATACAATGCAGGATAAAAATTAATCCACATGACGACGCATCAAATATGATACGTACACACAAGCTCAAGTGCTTACGTTTGTTCAACCGTGGTGCTGAGTTAATATCTGGTGAGTGTTGGGGAATGTACGTTTACACACGAAATAATACTGACGTCACCAGCAGGCGAGCCATCTATGTTTGCAAACTTTCCTACACCCTTTGTTAATGGAGTTATAAAATGTTTGATTGAACCATAATTTTTTTAAAAATAATTTCCAATGTTGGGATTGTCTAAAGTTGCAGTCTTTATTAGAAATATTAATTTACACGAAGCATATACATTAATTGTTTAAATATGTTACAACAAATATTTCTAGCAGGGACTTTTCATCTAGTCGTTTCTCAAACATGACTTTTCACTAGTTACCATCTCTATTGGTCAGAGTCTACTTTTGACGCCACTAGAGCGAGTGTGTTGCATTTTTTGCTATGCTGATTTAGCAATAAATATTAATTAAGCAATATGAATCTCTATAAATCGCAGAATATTTATCTATTTTAAATGAATAAAGAGTAAGAACTAATTTATATTTTCTGTCAGAAGAGCAGTGATGAATATTGGAATGAAAAAAAGGAATTGTTTGGGAAAATGGTATTTCATGATTGAATGTACATCAGATTTCCAAACGCGGTATGTATCGACTTTTAAGGTAAAAAATTTCCTTTACTCAAGTAAGAAGTCAGTGAAATGTCATTAATAGTATAAAATTATCGTAGATAATTCAGGAAAATCTGCCTATAACAGCAATCAAAAGTTTTGAGGGGGGGAATGTTAAATGGAAATGATATAAATAAAGCTAATAATAAAAAAAAATTGTAACATTATGCCAGCTTACAGGAACGAAATAAATTTAGAATTGTTCTTTCAGAATTTAAAGGCAGAAAAATATCCCAGCAGAGATTTTAAAACGTTAGGCATTCTTAAAGTTCCAAGGAAAGACACTGGTGAAGAATCTACTGTATACTAGATGCATAATAAAATCTCTTTGCGATTTAAAAATATAATTTATTTTGAGAAAGTCTTTTTTCTGAATGTTTGTGGCTAAAAATACTAAGGATCGCGGAAGGTGAGGTCAGATACTATCCCAAAGAAAACGCTGGGGACTCCAAAACAACAAACATACCTTTTATTTACAACAAACTAAAACCCACATTCACGTATTCACTCGGCACACATGCAAATTTCAGAAAGCCCAACAAATGGATCCGGCACAGACTGAAGGTTGAAGTTCGTGGCAAAAGAGCCGACATGAGCAAGCAAGTAAAAACGCACCAAGAGCGCTTGGAAGTATCCAAATATATATAATATCACCACTGACGTCACCCGGTGCCGCAGGAGCGCCATCTATAATATCAACTACTTTACACAAATGTCTATCACTCTTTTAGAAACTCATGAATCGCTTTAATTTTCATCATAATAAAATGCGAATTATATTACAGTAGTTGTTCCACTTAACATTTTCCTAAAACTCTCAATGAAATCAAAATTTTCCACAGAGAGAGTGATTTAGTTCATTCTCTAAAAGATTGGCTTTTTAATCTCCTAATTGCGAGAAAAATATTTATTTTTCTACAGATCGTAAACAGTGCGAAATTATCTCTGTTTGTCCCAAGAATAAGGAGCTGATTTGCATCCTTCCATCATATTCTCAACTGGAGATAAATGTGGGCCTGTTAGTTCTTTCACTACTCAGTTTTCGAGAACAGAGACTTATATATTTCTTTTGCCAAAACTTTTGTAGAGTGAAGAATATGCAAAGATCTAAAAGTGCACTGCTTTGAGAAAACCGTGAATTTACCATAAATGCCCCATGAATTTACCATAAATGTAAAAGAGAACTATGGTAGAATGAGAAAAAATAATTACAACAAACTGTAGAATCTGCTAAAATAGGATATTTAGAATAGGGGAAGGTGGGGTACCTTGGACATAAGTGTACCTTGAACCTATGCCGATTTTAGCGCCATCTGTATAGATGTATAAAAAATGTTATGTGTATTTTCTACACTTGCCACCAGAGGTCCCAGTGTACCTGAACTTATTTGTCTAGGTGCTCATTTGAATGAATGAATCCTGAAAAAGGAAATTGACCCATCAAAAGTAATTTTTTCCCTGTTGAATTTTGTGTTAATAGTTCCTAAACATACATAAATTACTTTATAGTAAAATGCCTAACTTATAAAGCACAGTTTTAGCTATAATAACATGTGTTAGAAATTATGTTAAGTTCTAACCTCAATTTAGTAGTCAGCCATTTTCCATGAAATGGCCAAGTGATGTATCTTGGACCATGCCCAAGTGGTGTAATTTGGTGCATGACCACTACATGGTCTACCACTTATGTTGTGGAAAAATGTGATGTAATGTGGAAGTTACCACATCCCGTGTTTACTAGGGGATCTGAAAGGCAGCTTCGGAAATTAACATTTGGAATTGACTTGTCTAATTACAATGTGGGTTAAGCCTACTCATAGGAATGAAACTGTTGCTGTAATAATTTTATATTCGGTCTAATCTAAGACCTCATTAATTAAAAGTGCTCATTAACATTTTTCTGTAGCTAAAATACCAATAAATGTTTATGTTCAAACTATTCGGTTAGATTTTTTAAATCTAGAATTAGCTGGTCCAAGGTACACTACCCATGGTGTACCTTGGTCCTATTTGCATTTTTTAAAATTGTAAATAATGCACTGAAATACTTTTTTAAAAAATCTACAAAAAAATATATGTTGTGTATAAAGGCCTAAAATATGAAAGAAAAATTGTTTTGTTACCTTTCTTTCAGTAATTATCCAATTAAAAATTAAAAAGTAAAAATGGGACCTAGGTACACCACATTCCCCTACACGTTTAAGGAACATTTCAGACAATTCCTATCTACATACGGAAACTTATTTTTCTAAAAGGACAATTAACTTAAAAATTCTAAAATGTCATCGATAATATTGATAATTAAGATAGTGATGTAGCGATGTGATATCGAATCGTGTAACATATGAGAGTGATGGATAGTGTCAATGTTATAGTTTAGGTAAGCACAAATTACCTTTTAAAGAATGTATGTTAGCTTAATTAATGCCAGGTGTAACATAAGACCCGCTTTTGCAAGAGCTGGTGTACTCTAAAAAGGTGGAGTACAGAGATTTGCAGAAGTTAATTTAGACGTTGTCTGTTAGAATGGATATTGAGCTGAGACTTCGATCTCATCTCTAAAGTTAAGCTTCCCCCGTTTAATTGTCAAATATGTTATAATAAAGCAAATTTATTCAAGTTTGATAAGATAATCGTTGTGTGGTTTTATCTTGATCTTATATTTCAGTGTCACTGTAGATTTTGAATTATATCCTTATTTAAAATGCATGTTGCGGGGCTCGTTAACTGTTGAAATTTAGTTCGACTGCATTTACACAAACGATTTAATTTTTATTGCGAAGCCATTTTCATCAATTTTCTAAAAGTATTATTTGTAAAATAAGATAAATTTAATACTATATAGAACATCTGTGAATACTGATAGGTGCAGTGAAGAAAACACAATTTGACACCACCGTCTACGTCGCTTCGAGTAGGTTATCTTATATCAGGAAGGCTGCCAGACTATTGGATATTATTAAAATCTTTAGATCTTTCATTTTTAACCAGCCTGTGAATACTGATAGGTGCAGTGAAGAAAACACAATTAGTCACCACCGTCTTCGTCGCTTAGAGTAGTTTACTTTATGTCAGGAAGGATTCCAGACTATTAGATATTATTAAAATCTTTAGATCTTTCATTTTTTACCGAAGAAAAGAAATTCGAAATTGTTTTAAAGCCCTGTTTTCGCTTCTACAGAAGATTAGATATTTTAAAAAGCCTGAATTTTCAAATATATTTTTGAAAAGAGATTTTTCTCACATTCTCTCGCTGCTGTTTACAACCACTTAAAAGTATATTCATTTGTTCTGCTATTTTTTTTAATTTCTTGTCTTTTGAACCAATAAATGGCTAAACTTCTATTTCTACTTTTTGAACAAATACTGATTTAAATGAAAAATATTAACCTAAGAACTATAATTTAAAACTTCATTATTTCCTAATGGAAATCCATGAAGTTTCCGCTATATATTTAGAAAATTATATTTTCAGATGATATGGCAATATCTAAGTAGAATTAGAAAAATTGAAAATGAAATTATTGCAGCAGATATTAATTTCGACTAAAAATATACTCCTAAATATAAAAATAATTATGCATTATGCTTTTCATAATGTAAGCTGGGTCAATACATTATATTTAAAAATACTGACTCGATGTTTGTGAATTCAACTGGAAAAGAATTCTTAATATCTGAAATATTTAATGGAAGACATAAATTCACCGCGAATCTGAAATTCTTAAATTAGAAGTCCTTGCATTAGAAAGGTCATTCCAATTAATATCCCACATTATTGAAGTACACTTAAACTTTAATACTTGAACAAATGCATGCTGCAACTAACGTCATTAAGATTAATTAATTGACCTCTTCAAAGTTTGCAAAATTTGGAGGAGGGGAGGTTTCTCAGAAAGTTTGCAATATTCAACAGCACTATTTCTTCAACGAATGTTATTAGTATAAAAACTTCCATTTTGTTTTCTTAACACGACTTCAGTTTTCTGAATATATTTAATAAATATTTCTTAGTAGTCGATATTACTAATATAATAGCCCAAATCTGTCTCTCGGTAACGCTCTGACGTCACCAACAATAAAACTCGAGACATAGCATTGCGAGATGTTAAACAGCATTATTTCATTGTTAGAGCACGTAAATTTTAGTCATTTTAAATTTTAAAATGTAATTGTCGTTCTAATTTCAAATTTTCAATAGCTCTAAAATAGTGACATGAAATTTGCTATCCATTGAAATAAAATTTATCTCTCTATGATCAATAGTTCCCGAGAAATTTTAAATTATATTAATCATATATTTCAGATTAATATTCAGTTACGTCAATGGTATATCGTGCGCGTGATATAGTTTGGACGCCACGATGCATCTGATTATTTATTGCAACCGTGATGATATAATTTGATAATAGATTTTGGCAACGTCCGACAAGCAGAAAAATGCTTTGTTTTGATTAGAATTTCGAAAAAGAATTCCTTTGAAATTTTAACTTTTGACTTATGTTTGACAAGCTGAGAATTTGATGGTTATTGAATTATAATAAAATTGTTAAACATCGAAAAATCTTTCACACGGAATATTGTTTACCAAGAGGTTTTCTGAATGAAGATGCAATTTGCACCCGGTATAACATGACGGGTGATTTTCTAGTTATTAAATAAAACATATTTATCCCCGTAGAGTATTAATATTCTGAGAGAAAGTGTTTGAATCCAGCACTTTGTTTGAATTTATCAGAAAAGTATTATTATACATTTTCGGGATCAATCTGAAATCTCCTTTCAGTTTATGAATATAATTCAAGTTGCTTCGTCTAAAAGTGAAGAAAATATTTCCTTTTAAAATAAATATACATTTTTTGCATTCTGCTCATATATATTATAATGAAAAGGGATTCAAGATTTGGATAATCATTAAAAAATTACCATTAAAACGAAAGAAATAAACATGATTCCTATATTGCGTCAATGATTATTTAAAGAAAGAAAAAAAAAACCAAGAAATATAAATTCAGTGTGTAGAAAATGCAAGCAAATAAGCTATTAAATAATAACAACGCATTATCATTTTTAAGAAACTAAAAAGAAAACGTTGACATGTTTGTAAGTGTAATATTATTGTTCTTGCGTTTCAGTTCAGAATTTTTTTCAGTGTAGTGAAACATATTCTATTAAATAATTTGGGCCTCACACGAGAAATGTTTATCTTTACAGTTATAAAAAAATCAGGTGGACTCGTTTCTACAATCGGGAATTAATTAAAAGTTTTATTTTTTAGAAAAGACATTATTTAGGATACTAGACATGTATCGTAAGAAAACTTTATGAATAATGTGATTTCAGGCATTAAATTGTTTTCACCAATCACACTTGAGATGATTTAACATTAATTTTTATGATTATTAAAGAAAAAGTAATAATTTTATACTGTCCAAAAGAAATGTGCCCGAAGAAAAAAATCCTGGAAAACTAGGGAAAGAAAGTTGCTATTTTTTGCCGATTAAAATTTAATTTCAAACGAGCTACTTTTTCATTACTTATTTACAACCTTAATTTTTACTATTACGTATAAAATATCCTCTAAAAGCAAAGTATTTATAAGCCTTTGTTTCTGAATAAAAACATAGAAAATCTGAAGGAACGAAACATGGTCGAATCTTCAGTAAAACTTGCATTACAAAAAAAAACTGTGACACTGAGACATAATTCAAAAACACATTTATTTTTCTAAATCCTTTCGTCAGATATTGATATAAAATGATTTCCTTGAGCAATAAATCGCACGGAGGAAAGCAGTCCATTGGAAGATTTCTCTGAATTTGTGGGGTTCCCAAACATCAAACGGACTACCAAAGATAAACGCATCAAATGCTGATAAAAGTTGAATTTGTCACTACCAGTCTCTCTGCTCTGCTTCACGTGTGATAACGCTTTAATTATTTATATGATCCATGTCCTTTGTCAAGTTCCTTCTTGTTCTTTGTATTGTAATCTTTATTTTAAACCATATAAAACGTAATTTATAAGCCCTATACTATGAAGCATACTAGCTTTTAATATCTAATCACATTTGGAGCAATTTGTTTCGAAATAAAATAATGAAATAAAGTTTTCCGCAAATGCTGTTTTTTCCCCACAAAACTTGATATTTTAATGAAGTGTATATCATTTTATACGGATGACGCATACAGATATATAAATAAATATTAATGCTAAACTTTCCAAATTCAAATGCAAGGGAATTCAGAGATATAGTGAAAGTACAAATACAACAGCTATTTACAACGGGCGGAATCATATTTATACATCCAAATATAACGCAAGTTAAGTTTTATTATTTTTTCTTTAAAAAATATAAACAACTTATCTTTTGTGAAGATTAAAAACATCCAGGATATCTTTACATTTAAATTTTAACTTTAGATTTCTTTTTTATTCTGTTCAAATCCACACTTGGCGGAAGCAGTTTCAATATAGCGCGTTTTTCTGAACATTAAAAAAATTAAAGAGAGGCATCTTGAGAATTAATGAAGATAAAGTTAGTTTAATATGCAGTTAATTAAAAAGTAAAAAAAAATCACAAAAAAAACCCAAGGCGAGAAATGTTATTTTTTCCTCTTTCAGACGCGCGATAAGCTTTCGTTCTTTATTATACTTTTAATTAAAAATATAAAGAAGTGACACTTTTAATTTTAATTTTTGTGGGAAAAAGAAGAATTTTTATAAATGGAGAGAAAACATGTTTTATAAGAATTAAATATATCTATAACATGTTATTAATGTAACACAGACGTGTATGCTTCTTTTTTCCTTTGGAATTTTTTTCTGAAATGTCGATGCTTAAAGCTCAGATTTCCGTAGAGAATGTTTTTTTTAATCTTTAAGTTAATACGAATTTTATAAAAAGTAGAAAAGTGAACTTAAAGAATGCGCTTCAGTCTCATGAAAAAGAATCTGCCTGAAAAGAAAGAAATCATTGTTTTTTTAATCGCTGGATAAAGTTTTCAGAAGATGATGTTCGAAAGAAAGGATTTTTCTTTTTGAATAACATCTTGTTTTGAAACATATTTCAAATCATTCGAATAATTGTTGTTTTTTAATCGTTTTGAAACAAGCAGATAGTGTGAATTACTTCGTAATCCGCAATTTTTGGCAATTATTTTCCATTAGTTTTTCCTTCAAAAAAACTTTAATTTCACAGTTCTGGAATGAATGTGACAACAAGCTTTTCAGAAAATTCATCTTAAAAACGACAAATGAATTGCAAGTATCTTGCCATGCGAAATAACACCTTTTTGTCTGTTAAAAATATCTAAAAAGTTATTCAATGTGCAGAGGTCTTTTGACATTTATTCTAATAAAATTAGATTTCAATTCAGTATTTTTAGATGCTATACATTGCATAAACTAATCTTCATTTTTTATGTACTGCTCTGCGTTTTCATCGTTAAACGAGGACATCCATTAAATTATCATAGATGACTGATGCAATACATTTAGCAACATTTCTTCGTATTATTTTTTGTGATCGTCAAAACTGATATTTATATCCGAAAATTTAATAATTTTTAAAAGCGGAAGTGATAAAAAGAATATAATTGTTTTTTAAAAGGTAAGGTAAAATTTTTAAGTGACAAATCATAATTATTTAAAATCGATCATTGTCCTTTAGAAATTAAATCATTACACATTCTTGTTGTCATGATAATTAATTTATCTTGGATTACTGACTCATGAAGATAGATTTTTTTCAAATCTTTGTAATCTTAATTGTTAAAAATTTGAATTTGTGAAGTTTTTGTATTAATACAAATTTCGTATTCAGTTCTATATTTTCCAAAATTTTTCACTTTATGTTTCAAGTTAATACATACATGAGTTCTAATTTCTTATCATCATCAGTGGCTTTAGAACCTAGAGGGGGGTATGACCTTATCAAAAACCTAATTTCATCTTGACCAGTTTTCTGCGATATGTCTCCATTAAAGAAATATTATATATTAAAGGAATATAAATAAATATTATATATTAATATTAAATTCTCTACCAACACAGTCAATCCATGTATCTAATTTTAGATATTTCTTTAGTTGGTTTCGTTTTAGTTTCTTTAGAAAGATCTTAAGGATGCAAAAAGCTACCATGCGAATAAAATGACCTGTCTGTACCATCCGCTGCATTTTTATAAATTTAATATTGTACTTAAAACATTTGAATATCTTGTGATTATATCAAAGTTGCCAGATTTCATTCAACTCTATTCCCCCAATAACTCAAAGGTATTGTACAAAATTGAACAATATTCGTAATAATGTATAATATTGAACAATATCGTATAATATTATATAATATCGAGCAATATTGTATAACTAGAAAATCACCCGTTATGGTATGACGGGTGTATATTGCCTCGTCATTCGAGAGATTTCCCGTGAAATCTGATTTGTTTAAATAGATATACGAGTATATGCGAGAGAAATGTGTTTAAAAATGATTCAAAACAAATAAAATAAACATATGTATTATGAGAGGAAATATATATTTTTTTATTTACATATTATTTATATATGTCTTTATTCAAAAAACCTCTTTGTAAACAACTTTCAATGTGAAGTATTTTTCGTTGTTTAACAATTTTCCTTGTACTTCAGATGTCTTTACGTAAATTTTAACGTGATTGGGAATCCTAGACATTGAAAGTACAACATAGAGATGTCCATGTGAAAAGACAGGCTCATCGAGGTAAATTCCAACTTGATCGAAAGTTTGCCCCTGCGATTTGTTGATAGTCATCGTGTAAGCTGGAATTAACAGGAACTGGCGGCGGTTGAGAACGAATGGTAGAATCACGTCACTGGTGGCTGAATTAATTCTTGGCCAGACAACAGCATCGCCACGATTGTATTCAAATACAATTTGGCGTCCAAACTATATCACGCGCATTATATACCACTGACGTAATTTACCACTTTCTATTGCAAAACTGAAATTAATTTGAAATATAGGATTAATATAATTTAAAAGTTTTCGGGAACTATCGATCATGGAGAGATAAATTTTGTATCAATAGATAGAAAATTTTATTTCACTATTTTAGAGCTATCGAATTTGAAATTAGAACGAAAATTACTCTTTTAAATTTAAAATTTCTGAAATTTAGATTCTCTAATAATGAAATAATGCTGTTTAACGTCTCGTAGTGCTACGGCGCGAGTTTTATTGTTGGTGACGTCAGAGCGAAACCGGAGGATCTGGTCTATTATATTAGTAATATCGGGAAAAATGTTGTGCTACCTGGGTCCACCATGAATCCTTCACAAAATGTTTTTGTCAAAAATAACCAAAAGGTAATCATGTCTCTGGGTCACGGTTCAAGTCCTTGAAGAATAAGTAAAAATGGATATATTCTTCAACTTTTGTTATGCTTCGCCAGATCTTAAAGTTTACTCATCCGTTATTGGAGTGTCAGTATTAATCTACTGTGGCATAAAAACTCAATTTTCTCTTTCAAGATTACTTTAATCTCTGAATTGAATCTGTGGCTCATATCCTTCAATCTACTCGTATTTTTGCTAGGATAATTTTTAACATGCCTCGAACGAGTCGGGTAAAAGCACACAAACTCTACTTGAGGCTATAGTTGAAATTAAAGCATAAAAGATACTTTTGCTCTGAAATTTTGAAACATTTTTAGGATGGCGTAAATTAGAGATTCGAATATCCAATGATATTTTAAGTAACAATTGTTCGTTGATGATTTAGAAACAATTATTTTTTATTTAAAAAAACTATTTTTATTAAACGTAGTTATGAGTATTAAAATGTTCGTATTAAGTAAGTTTAGTTACATTAACTTCCTGTTTTGGAGCAACACGAGGGCTATTTTGGGACGGACCTCTTAATTTTGAGCCGCAGTCAGTTGACGAGGGCGACATCTGAACTGGCACCCCCATCTTCATATTTAGACAAAAATAATGGATAATATTGATCTGTTTGAGTTAGAATAGTTAGAATAATATCCTAAAAAAAGAAAGGGGAAAAATTAAGGAACTTTAAAGTTTTCATGCCAATGGATTTTTAGCGGAAAATTGAAACTCGCCATTATTAATAATTTTTCAAATGTGCATTTTAACTTATATCATACGAAGCAGTGAAAAAAATCCAATTTTTTGTGACAAAATCTTTATGTGTTTCTATAATCCTATGTATACACCTAAAATTTTTAAAAAAAACCCTTACAGAACGCCTATGAGTTTCATCGGCACAGGCTGTCCTAAAAATAGGAAAATGGTAGAATCCACTGCTATCCGTTTTTATTTAGGTTGACTGGGAGAAAGCATCTTAAGCTTAATCCAGAGTTACGTTTTCCACAGATAATTGTTGGTTTGCTGCACAGGGGGTTTAGCTGGCTAATTCTTAATTGGATTCTGTACAGTAACATAGTTATTTTTAAGCTTTAGGAAATCGTCATTAACATGTTGAATACCCAATTTTCTGCAAGATGGTTTCCTTGGAATAGAAAGTCCCAAAGCTTAGAAATGTTATAAGTATCCATTATTCTGTTTTAAAATTTTTCGTTTTCCATTAAACGTACCTTCTTTATAAAAACATTTATACATTTTTAAAAGAAAAAGTATTTTTTCCTGTGTTAGAAATGGAGAAAAGGGAGAAGGTGACAACTCGAAAGAACTTTCTCTAAAAGGAGTCTCCGAAATTACCTTTTCCATTTGTTCAGAGTTGAGACGTCTGAGAAAATTCTTCTCACAAATTAAGATTTTTATGTTTGAAAGTCTTATGGAAGATAAATCCCCTTCTTATTTGAAATTTTTCTATCTTACCATCGCAAAGGTTTTTTCTAAACTTGTTTGTAAGTGATTGTATTTTTTTTTTCCAAACAACTTCCTTGGAAAAAATGCATTCATCTCATTCTGGAAAGAAACTTTATTTTTCCTAGGCGTTTTCTATTTATCACAGGTAAAATGTGAATGTATATCGCCTTTTTCTTTTATTTTAAAGTTTTTTTTTAGTTTACTTATAAGGTAAATATCACGATGAGAATTGCTTTCGCTGTTTCCAAACATATTTTTCCTTGTTTAAGAATGAAACCTGCTGTAATTTCGACTACGATTAACCTTCTGAGAGATATACAGGAAAGCATTTTAATTGGCGAAATTAAAATTTAATAGTCTAAAATATTTTGCAAATGGTTGGGTAAAATTTCACTGCAAGAGTTTTTATGGCATATTTATTTATTGCAGAAACATTTTCATTGATGCATTACCTGAAAGAAAGTCATCAGATTTTTTACTGCAAATTTTATGTGTATATTAATACAATAAAATATTTTGTTCAATGAAGAATATATGAGCTATAACAATACAAATTTTTGTTAACGTTAAATAATACAAATCTTTCATAACATGTTCGAAAAGTTTTCCATAATAATATCACTTTGTATACAATTTGAAAACCAAATTTTTAAAAAAAATAATTAAAATACTCACTTATAAAATTTCTTATGAAATGAAAAATTTATAAAAAAATTATTAACAAAAACAGCTACTGTTTATAAAATCGAATTTACTATTATTATTTTTTCTTTGAAAATACCGAATTTACTTTATTCAACTCATTT
>BGPR01039725.1:0-13729 GCA_013235015.1 Araneus ventricosus
TCGACATGCGGTTCAGGGTTGCATGGTAGCCAATTAAAGATCACTTTTGTTTCCGAAGATCTCTTGTAGCTTGCATATAGTTTAGTTTAAAATTAGGTTGTAAAGTTCAGTTGGCAAAACACAGGTTTTTGTAAAGCAAACTTGATTTTGTAAACTTAGGCAGGTGTAAAGTGGATAAACATCTTTTTCCATTTAATAGGTTAGGTTTTTTGTTTGGATTAAGTCTAAGATTTTTAATTAGTTATTGCTGTTATACGTTTAAAAAAAAAAAAAAAAAAAAAAAAAAAAAAAAAAAAAAAAAAAAAAAAAAAAAAAAAAAGGGGTTGCAGTAATATACGTAATTATAAGAGGGGTTTGCGATTTGATATTTTGCTTATTTTTGCTGACAAGGGGGGAGGGGGGCTCAAAAAATACCCAAAACATGCTTACGTAATATTTGAACGGCCCCAAAAAGGTTTATTCTTAAGGGTTTCATATTCAAAAGAGGACTCTGCTTAGCCAATAGACGATTTGTATAAGAAAGTAGGCTTGCCTCTTTTTCCCTTAAGGCTCTTCCACTTCAACGAACAATGCATGCACTTCGGGTATCCAGTCAATTCCACTTAACGAAGGGCAGTGGAGCAGGGAAACTTGAGGGTTTCGGACGATCGCCGTACTTTGGTTCAACGAACGTTTCGGGAGCTTCAGTACTGGAAGAGTTAAAAGTAATAATAATAATTAATAGTTTAGAGAGAGTTTTGTATTACTAGGATATTACGACATATTAGTGAAATAATGATGAGATTTTGAGCATTAACCATGTAATACAGAAAAATAATACCGTTATTGCATATCTGGAATAGTAATTATACGTTTCTTTTTTCATGAAATTTATGTTCCTGCGAGTAGACGTTTAATTCAAAAAAATCTTTAATCGTCGTCTGACGCGCCAATTGTCTGTAATATCAAGTAAAGTTTTATGAATGGAATTTAGTTCTTTGTATGTTTCTTCACTAGTGTTTTGACCAACAAAATAATTCCGGTGACAAACCAAATATTAATGTCAGTGTAGTCCATTGATCTTTAAAATATGGCGGAACAACTTCTTCACATTTTTAATCATGTTCTTCATTTTGCCCTGCTTTCTAAGAAATGTTTTCCCCTTAATAAGAACGCAGAATGATGAACGAGGCAGAAAATTTGCGAATTTTAAAAAGTGGGGAAAACAATGCATAACCGAAGCTTTGCGTCATATACAATGGTTACGAATGAATCAGGACTCTGATGAAACAACGTATAAAAGGTGCTTTACTTTTATATCATAAATATGATGAAATATTCATTTTACTCAGAGCATTTTTATCAGCGTCTCAGGCTTTTGCGACTTTTTTTTTGTAGTTCATATTTTTGTAATCATTTTTTTTCTTCTTTATAGTATATTAATAAAAGCGTGTTGTAAAAAATATTATTATTTTCATCCGCAGCTGTAAGTTTTATCTTTACAAACAAGCCTTTGGCAAGAAACTATTTATTTAAAATAAAGCTAGAGGAGTTAATGTTTATTCTTATATTAATCTTATTCTTTTCGTCTCTTCCACTGATTTTCTCAGTTTTTACTTTCTTCTCTCAAATCAAATCTGTAAGGCAACCCTTCGCCACTAATTCTAGTAAACCTAATGACGTTTCGGAACGATAAGCGTCTGAGATTAGTTCTGTCCAGGGTTGCCATATTGGCCTTTCTAAGGCCAAATTATGGAAATTTCGCCATTTTTAAAACCACTTGGCCTTAGGAATTTTCCTTTTGTCTTAGATTCATTTTTGGTCTTTTTTGGCTTTATTTTCGGTAATGCCTTTCTAGAGCAATTTTTAATAACTTATTTACTTAAATTAATTAATTCTAATTGATTATTAAATATTTTTAAATAAATTTTTGATATTGCACTTTTTAAATTATATATAGTGAGCTGTGAAATGAAATAGCTCTTGAATAGAACAAAGATGTTTAAAAATTTCTTTCACTTAAATTTTAGGTTAATAATAGAACATTGAACATATGCCTTTCAAGTGGGATTCGTTTTCATGAAGGATAGCCTTTTTTTCCAATAGCAAATGAGTTTTCAGTCAATTTGTCAAATTTGGCCTTATTTTTCAAGAAGATTTGGCCTTATTTTTAAGAAGGTTTGGCCTTAAGTTGCTATTTTGATCTGGCATCCCTGGTTCTATCAAGGAAGTCGACAAGAAAAGTCGCATGCAGAACTCGGTTCTGAACTGCTGCCCATAGCGGTCGGAGCGAATTCTGGAGGTATCACCAGGGGAACGTACCGGTCTGGAGCAGAGCCGGCCCGAACAAAAGCGGGGCGCGGTGCAAAGTTGACTTGCGGGGCCTTCAGAACATTTCGCCCAACAAAATAATTTATTGCTTTTTGCTATTTATTACATTTCACAATTTGGTTAAGTAAAGACTAAAAAAATACATGAAAATAATAAATAATTAAATTATTTTTATAAAGTTAATATTTTAATCACACAAAAAATTCGTTAATAAAGCAAACAACCAAAATAATTGCTTCATATATAAAATTTGGTTTTCAACTTACTAAAATAAGTTTACAATATGTGATTTTTGTTTCATTTTGTTATAAGTTTTATAGCAAATACGTTGATGATACCATTATGATTTAGATTTTTGGTTAATGCGGATTCGATAGATAAAATGACAAAGCAAATTAATTGTTCTCCTCTAATGCTAGATCTCAAGTAATTTTTTTTACTTTTAATCTTGAGGAAGATTTTTCTTCAGACGCGAGCGTTATTAGTAAGGTCAATATAATTTTAGAACAGAAGTAAAATTTGGATACAATTTAAATAAATATTGTAAATATTTGCAATATTGTGACCTGGAAGGTAAAACTTGCCGCCAAATTTTGATTTCGTGAAATAAATGAATGAAATTCATTTTCGTTTTGCGCAATCTGACAGCGGCGTGGGGCCTTGTGCGCTGGCACCTTTCGAAACCCCCTCGCTCTGGCCCTGAATTCAAGCATTCTTTTCTAAATAAGAGATAAAATCCCTCCCATTATTTTTTGCTAACATATGTTGTAGAAATGTATCCCGTCTTCCTGATTTTATGAAGAAATATTAAAAACTGTTCAGTTTGAAAACTTTCAATGCTAAAATTAAAATTATAAAATGCGAAAATAGTTTCAATTAGAGTTTCAAAACATAAAAGCTGAAAAAACTTAAAACAACTTTTAACTTTGCAGTCAATTGAAAGAGAAAATACACCCCTTTCAATTTTTCTGTCGATTTACGATGTCAGCACATGCATTCAGTATTGAAATAAAATATTATATTGTATTGTATTAATGGGATTTTCATGTATTTTGGATTATCAAGTCAATTCTTAAAAGTTGAACTCATTATTTCTTCAGCAAAAAAAGTTGAACTCATTATTTCTACATATTAACAAACAATTATTTCTTCATATGCAAAAAAAAAGTAAAACTAAAAAAAGATAATCGACTAATCACAAACTTATTTACAATTATACACAACCTACTGATAGTTTCGATTTTAGGATATTTAAATTGAATCAATCTTCAAAATACTTCTTATATTTTAAAACTTATCCAAATAACTTTGATATGTAGTTCCCAAAACAGTAAAAGGTTCTAAATAAGTAACATTTTATAATGAAAAATGCCCAATGTAAAAGAGTAGAAAACACAAATTTTCTTTTGTTAATAAAAAAAATGTTTTATCTGAAATGTATACAATAATAACAAACAGCAAAAATGTTGAAATAGAAAAAAAGGGGGGAACTACATTGTTTTATAAATTGATAACCTGTTATAATATTAAGATTTTCTTTTTGGAAATATAAAAGGAGAGTTTGTTTAATAAATAGCTATAAAAAGGAGACAAAAATTAGCATACTTGAAATTTGTCTCCAAGAATAAATGGATAATATTTTATTTTTCTGTACGGCTGATACTCCGAATGCGAACGAACTGTTCAATGAAAAGTGAAGCTACTGAGAAAACTCCTTGGGTTACCTTTCGTGTTTCACACAACCCAATATTCAGATTCACTACTATTGATTAAACTCTGAGGAATAGATGTAGCATACTACCTTTTAACAAGTACCCATGATGAATTCATAGATGCTGGAAAACCACACTTTTGACAAGAAAAGCGTGAAACCCCTAGTGCTTCATTATCGCTTAGCAGTCCTGCTGAATACAAGGGGAACAGATGTGTTCAATTTAGAACTAGATAAGCAGAAAAAGCATTCCTGTCAAGGTGTTTCTTTAAACTGCCCTATGAAAGACTATCTGCTGGCCATTAGGAGAATACATGTGGGTCCCCACAGAAGCATTACCCCCTGTATACCCTGAAAGTAATAGTCTCGGGAACAAGGAATGTATTGAATATGATCACCTGCAATGTATCTTCAAATGACGGACATCCACTTTGGGGTGCCCCCGCACCGAAAAGAGAGATGCCTGGAGCAATCGAACCTAGTTTAGGACTGAACAATGTTATCACTTTTTACCTTTTGCTCTGCGCAGGAATCGGAAACACGTGGACCTCCAAGTAACAAAGGGAATTGTTGTATTCTTATCCACTAGATCCACCAATTACTTTTTTAACAGATCTTTGAAGGAAATTTTCAAAACCAGAAAAAAAATTACAATATATTTCTTTTTAGAAAAAATATTAATATTTCATGCTTTTTTACATAAAAGTTGGTTGAAAGAACTTTTTAAAAAGAATAAAAAAAATTTCAATGAATTTTGCAAAATCAGGCGCGGGGCCTTTCAGATGCGCGAGGCCTTGTGCTGTTGCACCATTCGCACCCCCCTCGGGCCGGTTCTGGTCTGGAGGAAATGTTTGTTTCGGAATTAACATCTCAGTTTTGCGAGCTAAGTGTACTGGAAAGTATATTCGTCAATCATCAGGTAAATATCATCATTTTTGTATGTTTCATTGTGCCGTGTCCCATAGTTGTTGCCAATAAAAAGCTGGGACCAAAATCTGATAGTCTTCTTGATGTCTCCATCCCTCACATTAAAGAGATCCCACGCGGTGGATGTTATAAAATCATTAGCCATAATACGATTAAAACCTGCCATTACATGAAAACGCCTCTAAAAGATTTCGATTCTCGATATTAAATGAAAAAAACCGCTCGAACCTAGTTTTTCTTTATTAGAGATAATAAATCCAGCAAAATTACCTTTTTTTCAATAATTTTGTGGAAAAAATATTTTTAAACTCCCATTTTTAGAAAAAAAATATCCCAAAGCAGAAACGTCGTCATCTTAATAATCTTAAATGAAGTTGAATAAATGCGGGTACAGTGAGATAAAAAAACTTGATAATAATCCCAAAAAAGATTAATATTTTTTATTATCTTATCATGTTGTCATGGAGGATTAAAAAGTTGAAAAGAATTAAAGGCAGAGTGGAAACAAAACGGAAATTCTAGAAGTCTGGTATAGAAAAAATTATCATGAAAATATTAAACGTAAAACTTATCCCCAAAAAAAGTTATGACGTAAAGCCATAAAAGTGCAAAGGAAAAAAAACCTACATAAGGTTTTTTTGGCTGACACATTTTTTTCCAACTAAATATATTTAAAGAAATGTATATATGGTTGCGGTTTTTTTTCGCGTCCTTTTGTGCATGAATGGGTTTAATTTAGGCATAATTAGAAAGGGCTCTCTTTTCTCATAAGTTGGAATAAGTTAACTGATTCCAGTTTATTTAGTTTATTCCCCTGAATGACACAAATTTATCTCAACTAATCAGAAGTCTATTTGAATATATTATAAAGCATTCATTATAACTGAAGATTTTTTAGTTATTATAATGATAAATAAACCTTAAATGAATTAAAGAATGCTTAATTTACAGCAGTAAATTTCCTCTATCATTCCACCTACTTCCAACTATTTTAGTTGAAATGCAGGCTTAAAACGCTTTAGTATAATTTTATTATTTTATTATATTTGCCTAGCGCGAGGTAAGAGATTCAGATTTCTAGAGAAATATACAACTAAAAAGAAGTAAAAGATTCAGATTTCTAGAGAAATATACAACTAAAAAGAAGTAAAAGATTCAGATTTCTAGAGAAATATACAACTAAAAAGAAGTAAAAGATACAAATTTCTACAGAAAGATACCACTGAAATGTTCTATCAACAAAAATAGTTCGGTTCAACAATATCAAAATACCAATTTCATCTAATTTCATAAATCAAATTAAGAAAAATTCTAAACAAGAACGTTTGAGCTTTCTCTTTGAAAACGAGAATCTTTTAAATAAACTAACGTCATAAACACTCGTTAATCTGTCTTTTATGCATATATTATTACAGTAAAAAATTTGCGGAACTTTTTAAATATTTTGCAAATATAAATAAATTACGCCACTACCCGTGGAACAAGCAGCACGTATCAAGTTCCCGACTAGGTAGAACAGATTTCATCCAGTTCAAATGCCTACAACGCATGCGCATAGCTCTTGATTAGTGGCAATCAAAACTTTCCGTCGCTGGGAAGGTGAAGTCATAGCTCCATCCCGATAAGGCACCATTTCACAGGCCCCTCTTGGTATCAAATTATTTATCAAAAAATTACATCCCGGGATATCCGCAGCCAGCTTATTCTCCTGATCTGTTACCGTGCGACTTTTTCCTAGGATGAAGAAATCGCGTAAAGAAAGCGATTCTCAAGTTCCGAAAAAGTGAATGACGTTGGCATTAGAGGAGGAGGCAAAAGGAGGCTTGTAATCTGGCTTCCTGGAGGCTTGTAATCTGGCTTCCTGGAGGCTTGTAATCTGGCTTGCTGGAGGCTTGTAATCTGGCTTCCTGGAGGCTTGTAATTTAGATCTTTGTATGAATGATGATAAGAATGCATAGTTGCACAACGTAATTACTTCGAAAGAATCGCCAAATAAACAAGTCCCATCTCTATTTCTTCTTTAACAAAATAAGTTTGGGAACTCTTAGAATGCAATAGAAGTACATTAAAACCATGGTTAACCAAAACCCGGGGTATCCGAAATGCCTCTTAAATCGCAAATCCAAACCAGCTGGAGTATTCTCCCCTAAACTTTCTTGTATACTCCGTAACACATGTAGAGAAAAAATAAGCTAAAAGGAGTACAACGCACCAAGCGTCCCTGACTTAAGTGGAGAAAAAATAAGCGAAACGGCGTACCACGAGTTTAACGCAGCAAGGACAAAGGCAGAATTAAAAACAAGAAGTCAGCGCGATTACGAAATAGGGCTTTGTAAGATAAAGAAAACCGCATTTGCAAATGTAAAGACTTTTTTTAAATCAATTCAAACAAAAATTGTACACAAATCTACAATTGTGTTCAGAAGGCTACATAAAAAAATTTCCTTTTTTTTAAGTCCTTGTATTAAGAAGGTATTGTGTTCACAAGTATGCGATTATACAGACCGACAGACAGTCAACACTTCGACGGGGTTCGAAAAAAATTTTATACGGACCTACAATCCTGATGATAAAACTCTGTGCCAAATTTTATCTACCTAGCTATTCAAGTTTTTGAGTTACAGTGTTCACATGACCGCGGACAGATAGACAGGCAGACTTCCCGTAAACGGATTTTGACTAAAATTTGATAGAAACCTACAAATTATGTGTCAAGATCACATACCAAATTTCATCCTAATAGCTATAATAGTTTTCGTGTTCACAGACAGACATAATTCAAAAATTGTGTTTTTCGGACTCAGGGAGGTCTAATTCGTCAAAATCTCGAGTTCGAATGTTTTGACGATTACAATACTTCCTCTTTGTATACTTCGTATACGAGAAAGTAAAATGTGCATTGAACTACAGTGCACTCTCGATTATCCGGGTTAATCACCGGGAGGGATCGCACGGACAATAGAATAACATGGATAATCCGAAAACTCCTTTTTATTAAAGAAAAAATCAACATCAGTACAAAAATATAAAAATTACTTACATTTACATGCTGTATAACATCAAACTAGGAATTTTCCTTTTAACATTTACTGCTTTAAAAAATCTGTAATGCGTCCTTGTTTCTAATGTTTGTTCATCTCTTTTTGTATATCGACACATATTTGACGAACCGCAGTAATGTCTCCGTAATCAAATCCTCTTTGTCCCATATAATCTAACAAAGTTTCCACAGATTGTAGAGCAGCAGAATGAGAAATTGCATTTCCCTCATTTAGTGCATCTGCTGCATCAGTACTAGCTGATTCTCCATTATCAAGTTTTTGAAGGATTTCTAATTTTCGTTTCACACCACTCATTTTTACCAGTAAAAAATCTCACACTACTAACTGACTATAAACAGGACGCAAAAACTAAAGGAACACGTTCGAAAGTAAAAGAAGACGAAGAAGTTAAAGAATGACGTGTCAGGGAGAAGCGTGTCCGTACGAGAATGAGCTAGCAGGAAGTGGTTTATTCGTTTCTTGGAAAATTAGGGGTTGAACCGGTAGAGATTGCACGTGGAGGAAGAAAAAAAATCTATTCTTTAGCCTCCGCCGTCACGGCTCACTAGTTTCACGGAATAAATCTCTCGATCGAACACCAATATCGATTTTACATGCATGATAAGCGTAAAAACGTTTCTCTTTAAACTTTTTTATGAGTCCGGAATGAGCACGGATAATCCGGAAACCGGATAATCCGCGCACGGATAATAGAGAGTTTACTGTACTTTCACACTCTCCGGAATTCTCCCCCTCCCGACCGATTTCCTAATGTGGATATATAGGGTGAATCAAAATGAATGCCCTGATTTAAAAGCTTTACTGAGCAACAGGTAGTTACTATATTTATTTGAAAGATGCAAGCTTCGCAGGCGGTCTAATGCCCAAAACTATGCTACGACATCTAATCAGCTGTGATTCACTAATGTGGGCCACAACTGCTAAATCTCATATCAATGCACTTGAAATTCTTGAAAACTACCAGCGAAATAAGCAAATGCCGCTGTTTCTAAGAAATAACGACATACAGAAAGATCTCCAATTTACAACAGTCAAATGACTTTCTTAAAATCTCTCGAAGCCGAAATCTATTTATAAAAGACTCACTCACTGACTCATCACCGAATCTCCCAAACCACTGGGGCTACAAAATTGAAATTTGGCAGGCGGTTGCTTCTTCGGTAGTAGGTGCTCACTGAAAAAGATCTTTTCAAAATTTTAATTTGAATTCTAATTTCTTAAAAAATATCTTAAATTTTAACGTTTTTCCGCAATAACTTCGGAGTATATTATCGCACAAAACCATTTTTACATCGTTTTAAAATAAATTCAAAAAATTACACCAATTTCATTTCCGCGCGACATTCTGTTTAATTTTAATAAATTTTTGAAACTGATTTCAAACACAATTCCCAACAATGTCTTTATGGTCATCGCCTGCATCTTTTTTTGGAGTATGCGTGAAAGAGGTCCTTCACCGATTTGAAAAAAAATTCACATTATTAACTTAGAACTGATGAAGGCGAGTTACGTTTTGAATGATATTCCTGTCGATACTTTGAGATGTAATTTGATAAATATTTTGTAAATTATTTATAAATAAGTGCGGTGTCTTTTTATATATTTTTATTATCTAGAAAATATATGAAAAGACGTGAAAAAAAAAGCACTTTTACCCCGAGCAATAAGGTACCAATAATGTGTAATTACGCGGGCGGAGTCGCGGGCATCAGCTAGTACTGTTATATAATCGTTATGTAAACCAGCGGGAGTGGCCTCCCCTAAACTTTCTCGTATACTTTTCAAACATTTGTCATTTCCCTTCTCCCTGCGTTGATAAAAAGTTCGAACCAACTGTAACCCAGAATGCAATGACTATCAGAAGGTTTTTCATTGTTGAGTATAGTGATAGTAAAATATTGAGGTGAAGAATCATATTCAAAAAGATACGTATGTATTAAAACTTCGCAATATTTATTTTTTTTATCAAACTCTAGCAATGCAAGTTCCGCGTGCGGAGAAGAAAACAGGAGAATAGCTTGCGCATGCGCAGAGATTGCTTCCAATACGCAAGTAAAACGAGACGCCCTAAATGTTTGCTTCCTTACAAAATCTCGTCACCAGAATTGGTTTTTGGCAAACTGCCAAGTTTTCGGAGTATCCCTTCTTTGCACAGGCATTTACGCATGCGCATGGAGTTGAACAAGTATGCTATTATACAGACCGACAGACAGTCAGACCGTTGACGGATTTGGCCCAACATTTTATACGGACCTACATTCATGACGATAAAACAGTGTACCAAATTTTATCCATCTAGCTATTCAAGTTTTTGAGTTATAGTGTTCGCATGACTTCGGACATATAGACAGACAGACTTCCCGTTGACGGATTTTGTCCAAAATTTGATAGAAACAATTATTAATTACAATTAAACTACAAATTATGTTTAAAGACCACATACCAAATTTCATCCCTGTATCTCTAATAGTTTTCGAGTTATCGTGTTCACAGACACACACACAGACAGACATAATTCCAAAATTGTGTTTTTCGGACTCAGGGAGGTCTAAAACGTGGAGATTCGTCAAAATCTCGAGTTCGAATTTTTTGACGATTACAATACTTTCTCTTTGTATTCTTCGTATACGAGAAAGTAAAAATGCAAACATACTACACTTAAATTCTCCTCTCTCTTTTCTTTTTCTCCTATTATTTATTTTTGTTTTGTTTAAATATACCAAGCAACAATAATTATGACGACTCCATTAATAAATATGGCACTTTCGGCATGTCCAGAGGTGAAGAACATCGAGTTCAGAACTCCGTTAACCCATAGCACCATGCATATTTACGAATCCCACTACGACAGTGATTAAGGTAGCTTTTCATTGGCTGTCAGCGTCGCGTGTCTTGGTGGGCTTCTTAATGGCGTTTGAACATCTAAAAAGATAAGAATAAGGATGAATTAAAAAAATAAAAAATAAATAAAAACCTTAAAAATATCTTTATAAAAAATCTACATCAAGTTTATACTTACTGTTTCCCTCGCTAGATGGAGATAGGTGCGTGAATCTATTTACTTTGTTTACTTTGTAACGTGTTTGTAACGAACGGCGTCCTTTCTGTCTTTTGTTCGACAACTTTTATAACAGGTAAGATTTTAAGCCCTTCTTTTCATACTCTGTTTAAGAAACTGTTTTTAATTTCTTCTTTGTGGATAAATGTTTTCCTTTCTAATACATTCCGGAATGGGTTCAGGCCTTAGAGGATAATAAATCATTAGACCTTAAAGTCTTTTTCCTCTACAGAAAACCTATTCCAGTTTGGAATCTACATGGATGAACGGTCTCTGATGAAGTCATCCATCGGATTCTTACTTCTTATCGTTGTCTGCTATTATTTTTCTATTTTTAACTCTTCCACAAATAAAATTTCCTTTATTAGTATTTTTATTTATTCTTAATGGCTCCATGGCGTCATAGCTCCGCGCTAAGGCATGATTTTAAATTACTATTTTGACTGTTGCTATCGTATCACGGAGAAATCAAACTTATCTTCTGATTGTAGTTATCTGGATATTTCTCAAGAAATTGATGAATAGATCTTTAGGATAAAACAATTAAAGGACGAACTTTTATCATTGTTAAATTCTATGCCGCAGAACTTAGGCTAAATCGCTTGACATCGTTCAGAAACACGCCAAGTCACGTGATGCTCAGAGTCAATGAAAAGCAACCTCAACCACTGCCATAATAGGATCCGTAAATATGCACCTCAATCCTAGATATCTTTTTAGTGAATAAATCGTCGCTTAACAAGCAACACCATCTATCTCACTTTTTTGAAATTTCAAAGAGGAAGAAAATACTCAATTTTTCACAACCAATAACTAACATTTCAGACTCTCCCTATATTTTTCAGAATGCTCGCTGTTCTGAAACAAGCGATGATCATGATTTCACATAATCTAAGACTCAAAATGTCTTCTCGTTAGTCACCATTTTGTGAGATGCGATGCCGAAAATAAACCATTTCTTTTCTTTTGCTGCTGAATCTGCGAAAGAGTTTTCGCTCCATCAGGTAGAAAAGCGAAGAAATCACGGAAATAAGATTTAACACCTACGTCTTCAATTGGCATCGAAGAGTGTAATTTAAAATTTCAAAGTTATATAATTTCAAAATCTGACGATTATTTTGTAATTATCCAGCATAGTAAATAATTTTCTCTGACAGGAAGGATTATGCACACACTGATATTCTGCTTTTTATTTTATATTGAGAAATAATATTCTTCAAACGAATCACTGGATACTTGGAGCTCGGCATAAATTATCTCTCAATAGAAGTGTAAATAGTAATATGTATTGTATAGCAACGGATTCGGAAACCCTCCGCGCTTTTGTGCATTCCCCGGGCGGAGTTAATTTCATCAAAATGAAAATGAAGAATGGAAGGGTGATGTTTACATTTTACCAGACATGGCACATTTCCGCGGAAACGCGGATTTCCACTTTTTCGGCATCGAATTTAATCATTCTTGGGATCGATGCAAATCTGCATTAAAATTTTTGTTAATATGTTGGGGGGGGGGATGTCACGCAAACAAAAACTATGCGCCATGTGAAAATTTTGCGAATGGCTCTAAGGCGAAAGAGTTTCGGAATTCATACGATATTGAGTAATCCTGCCGAACTTTGGGGTGAAAGTTTAGCATTGGGAGGAATGCCTGAAACAGTTTGTATTCTTTTCTTTCTCGTTTCGTCCAATCGTCTTTCATTTCATCCAATCAGAATTCATTCCAAATTTTGATTGGCTGAAAGAAAATCATCCACGAATTTCTTCCGATCTGAATTTCGTGAGAAAAAAAAGATCGCTAGCTCTCCGTGAAGGAAGCCATTTTATTTTCGCGTTCTTCTTAACATTCTTTTCGTCGTTTTTGTTAGTTATTTCAATTTCATTTTTGTTAGTTTTCGTTCCCTAACGTTTGTCTATCAACACAGGCAAAACACATTTGTGCGGAAAAACGATATTTCAGCGTTTTCGACATCGAATTTTGTCATTCTTGGGATCGATGTAAATCTGCATTAAAATTTTTCGTAATGCTTCGGGCGAGGGGGTTACGCACACAAAAGTCTTGAATAGCACGCAAACAAAAACTGCGCCCCTTGTGCACATTCAAAATAATGTCAGATTTGATAGATTAAAGGTCAGGAAGAATGTATATTGAAACATATTCTTCATTTTAGAGTGTTAAATGCAAAATGGTGGGCAAAGAGCAGTCTGCTGTTGAATATTTTAGAAAAAAAGATTTTTTGCGTGATGCTATTGATAGTAACATGTGCAAAAATTTAAGGTCATCAGGAAAATGGTACTAAGATGAACTTGATAGTAAGAAAATAGCAATGAGAAAAAAATAAAGCAGACCAAAGCATAAAAGAAAATTTGAAATGTTAGCTCAAAAAATGAGAAACAAAAGTCTTAATAATCCGTTCGTACGGCGCATGGCTTTGCAAATATGTCGGATTGAACGGATGTAATGGCGCCGTCTTGCTTCTCCACTGTCTTCTGATGTGTGAGATATTTACCGCTACAACGCGGGAAACTACAGATGCACTTGCAAGCCAACGAGCCACATCGATTCTTTCTGTTCCGACAATCTATACTTATAAAAGGAAATGTTTGTGTGTGTGTGTCTGCGATGTCCAGACGCATCTATCGCACTTACAGCCATGAAATT
>BGPR01039726.1:0-14202 GCA_013235015.1 Araneus ventricosus
GAATCTATTATTGGAAAACATACACTTCTGAAAATCGAAAAAAAAAATGCTAAAACAAAGACTCTTGATTGAAGTTTCTTCAGTAAATTTACTTCGCTAGATAAAATTTATCTTAATGGGAAAGATTTAAAAACATTTTTGGTTCTGAAATTTTTTTTCCTGTGGATATCGATACGTTCAAGCATTTCTTTACTTAAAGCAATTTTTTATTTGTTTTTCTTTCCGATGAATACTCTCAATGCCAGAAGGAACACTGGAGATTTGTGCGGATATTATTTTCTCAGAAGATAATGTTCTTCGAAGTAACATGGCGATTCTGAAGAAATTTACTACTGATAGCAGCTAGTATCGGAAAATTGTCTAGCTTAAATTTATTTCGGAGTAAAGAATGAGAAAATGATATGCAATGTATAGATTCAAGAGTGGAACTTTTATATCCGATGCAGCTGGGGCTTGCGGATCGATTGGAGAAATGAGTTTTTCGAGTCAAAAGCCATAAATTAAAATATAGAGTAGTCTTCATTTTATCGACATTCGTTCCATGCATGAAGACATCCTTCAACTCTTAATCTTGTTGATCTTCTTAATGAATTTACCATCCCTTTTCTATACAAATTGTTTAGATATGTTTACTAAGCTTTCTGTTTCGATGTAACACAAGAACTGTTTGTGAGACAGACTCCGTTGTTTTGAGCCTTTGTCAGACGACGGCAACAATATCGTATCGGCAAACTCATTTACAAACTTCCTCATCATACTAGCTGAATGACGTTTTATTTTGACGTTTTACACCATGCGTCAGGCCCGAGTACGCAGCGAATCTCGACCCCACGTTCCACCAGGCCATCATGGTCTCCTAAACATGACCAGTGGCGGTTTTTCCCACAGGTGTTTGAGGTGCTCGCCTCGATCCTCGAGAATCTAGTGCGCCTCGAAACCTATTCGACATACATCGTAGTGCTAAGTCGATGGCGACTTTGAGACATCAGGAAGGCGGAGGAGGCCTCAAAGCAATTTTGCGCCTGTGGCCTCATATTCAGTGGCGGATTTTCGCATAGGTGTTAGAGGCGCTCGCCTCGTGCCTCGAGAATCCAGGAGGCCTCAAAACCATTCGGCGTATACAGTAGTGCTACGCTGACGGTGAATTAGCGGCATTGGGTAGGTGGACGGGGCCTCAAAACATATTCGATACATATTGTAGTACTATTCGACATACATAGTAGTGCTAAGCCGATGGCGACTTTAAGACACCAGGAAGGGGGAGGAGGCCTCAAACCAATTTTGAGCCTGTGGCCTCATATTCAGTGGCAGTTTTCCTCACAGGTGTTAGAGGTGCTTGCCTCGTGCCTCTTGAATCCAGGAGGGCTCAAATCCCATTCGGCATATACAATAGTGCTACGCTGACGGTGAATTAGCGGCATTGTGTAGGTGGACGGGGCCTCAAAACCTATTCGATGTATATTGTAGTACTATGCCTACGGCAAATTTGCGACATTGGTAGGGGTAAGGGACTTCAAAGCCTGTTTGACGTTCATCATAGTGCTAAGCTGACGGCGAATTTGGGACATTGGGGCTTCAGGTCAGTTTTGCAAATGTGGCCTCATATTGACAAAATCCGCCACTGAACATGACCCTAATAGCACAAGATATTCTAAGATATTTCCACAACACTATTCTGAACGCCGCATGATATTGTAAATATATCATATGAATATTGTAGTGCATCTTGTGCAAACAGGGGGGGGGGATGCTTGTTAAAGAGTTCACCATAAACAATGACCTAACAATCCCATTTATAAATCAATTTTATTTCTTAAAGTATTTCTCTTTTTATTCACAAAGGATTGCGAATGTATTGAAGCTTAATGATACAATGCAGGATAAAAATTAATCCACATGACGACGCATCAAATATGATACGTACACACAAGCTCAAGTGCTTACGTTTGTTCAACCGTGGTGCTGAGTTAATATCTGGTGAGTGTTGGGGAATGTACGTTTACACACGAAATAATACTGACGTCACCAGCAGGCGAGCCATCTATGTTTGCAAACTTTCCTACACCCTTTGTTAATGGAGTTATAAAATGTTTGATTGAACCATAATTTTTTTAAAAATAATTTCCAATGTTGGGATTGTCTAAAGTTGCAGTCTTTATTAGAAATATTAATTTACACGAAGCATATACATTAATTGTTTAAATATGTTACAACAAATATTTCTAGCAGGGACTTTTCATCTAGTCGTTTCTCAAACATGACTTTTCACTAGTTACCATCTCTATTGGTCAGAGTCTACTTTTGACGCCACTAGAGCGAGTGTGTTGCATTTTTTGCTATGCTGATTTAGCAATAAATATTAATTAAGCAATATGAATCTCTATAAATCGCAGAATATTTATCTATTTTAAATGAATAAAGAGTAAGAACTAATTTATATTTTCTGTCAGAAGAGCAGTGATGAATATTGGAATGAAAAAAAGGAATTGTTTGGGAAAATGGTATTTCATGATTGAATGTACATCAGATTTCCAAACGCGGTATGTATCGACTTTTAAGGTAAAAAATTTCCTTTACTCAAGTAAGAAGTCAGTGAAATGTCATTAATAGTATAAAATTATCGTAGATAATTCAGGAAAATCTGCCTATAACAGCAATCAAAAGTTTTGAGGGGGGGAATGTTAAATGGAAATGATATAAATAAAGCTAATAATAAAAAAAAATTGTAACATTATGCCAGCTTACAGGAACGAAATAAATTTAGAATTGTTCTTTCAGAATTTAAAGGCAGAAAAATATCCCAGCAGAGATTTTAAAACGTTAGGCATTCTTAAAGTTCCAAGGAAAGACACTGGTGAAGAATCTACTGTATACTAGATGCATAATAAAATCTCTTTGCGATTTAAAAATATAATTTATTTTGAGAAAGTCTTTTTTCTGAATGTTTGTGGCTAAAAATACTAAGGATCGCGGAAGGTGAGGTCAGATACTATCCCAAAGAAAACGCTGGGGACTCCAAAACAACAAACATACCTTTTATTTACAACAAACTAAAACCCACATTCACGTATTCACTCGGCACACATGCAAATTTCAGAAAGCCCAACAAATGGATCCGGCACAGACTGAAGGTTGAAGTTCGTGGCAAAAGAGCCGACATGAGCAAGCAAGTAAAAACGCACCAAGAGCGCTTGGAAGTATCCAAATATATATAATATCACCACTGACGTCACCCGGTGCCGCAGGAGCGCCATCTATAATATCAACTACTTTACACAAATGTCTATCACTCTTTTAGAAACTCATGAATCGCTTTAATTTTCATCATAATAAAATGCGAATTATATTACAGTAGTTGTTCCACTTAACATTTTCCTAAAACTCTCAATGAAATCAAAATTTTCCACAGAGAGAGTGATTTAGTTCATTCTCTAAAAGATTGGCTTTTTAATCTCCTAATTGCGAGAAAAATATTTATTTTTCTACAGATCGTAAACAGTGCGAAATTATCTCTGTTTGTCCCAAGAATAAGGAGCTGATTTGCATCCTTCCATCATATTCTCAACTGGAGATAAATGTGGGCCTGTTAGTTCTTTCACTACTCAGTTTTCGAGAACAGAGACTTATATATTTCTTTTGCCAAAACTTTTGTAGAGTGAAGAATATGCAAAGATCTAAAAGTGCACTGCTTTGAGAAAACCGTGAATTTACCATAAATGCCCCATGAATTTACCATAAATGTAAAAGAGAACTATGGTAGAATGAGAAAAAATAATTACAACAAACTGTAGAATCTGCTAAAATAGGATATTTAGAATAGGGGAAGGTGGGGTACCTTGGACATAAGTGTACCTTGAACCTATGCCGATTTTAGCGCCATCTGTATAGATGTATAAAAAATGTTATGTGTATTTTCTACACTTGCCACCAGAGGTCCCAGTGTACCTGAACTTATTTGTCTAGGTGCTCATTTGAATGAATGAATCCTGAAAAAGGAAATTGACCCATCAAAAGTAATTTTTTCCCTGTTGAATTTTGTGTTAATAGTTCCTAAACATACATAAATTACTTTATAGTAAAATGCCTAACTTATAAAGCACAGTTTTAGCTATAATAACATGTGTTAGAAATTATGTTAAGTTCTAACCTCAATTTAGTAGTCAGCCATTTTCCATGAAATGGCCAAGTGATGTATCTTGGACCATGCCCAAGTGGTGTAATTTGGTGCATGACCACTACATGGTCTACCACTTATGTTGTGGAAAAATGTGATGTAATGTGGAAGTTACCACATCCCGTGTTTACTAGGGGATCTGAAAGGCAGCTTCGGAAATTAACATTTGGAATTGACTTGTCTAATTACAATGTGGGTTAAGCCTACTCATAGGAATGAAACTGTTGCTGTAATAATTTTATATTCGGTCTAATCTAAGACCTCATTAATTAAAAGTGCTCATTAACATTTTTCTGTAGCTAAAATACCAATAAATGTTTATGTTCAAACTATTCGGTTAGATTTTTTAAATCTAGAATTAGCTGGTCCAAGGTACACTACCCATGGTGTACCTTGGTCCTATTTGCATTTTTTAAAATTGTAAATAATGCACTGAAATACTTTTTTAAAAAATCTACAAAAAAATATATGTTGTGTATAAAGGCCTAAAATATGAAAGAAAAATTGTTTTGTTACCTTTCTTTCAGTAATTATCCAATTAAAAATTAAAAAGTAAAAATGGGACCTAGGTACACCACATTCCCCTACACGTTTAAGGAACATTTCAGACAATTCCTATCTACATACGGAAACTTATTTTTCTAAAAGGACAATTAACTTAAAAATTCTAAAATGTCATCGATAATATTGATAATTAAGATAGTGATGTAGCGATGTGATATCGAATCGTGTAACATATGAGAGTGATGGATAGTGTCAATGTTATAGTTTAGGTAAGCACAAATTACCTTTTAAAGAATGTATGTTAGCTTAATTAATGCCAGGTGTAACATAAGACCCGCTTTTGCAAGAGCTGGTGTACTCTAAAAAGGTGGAGTACAGAGATTTGCAGAAGTTAATTTAGACGTTGTCTGTTAGAATGGATATTGAGCTGAGACTTCGATCTCATCTCTAAAGTTAAGCTTCCCCCGTTTAATTGTCAAATATGTTATAATAAAGCAAATTTATTCAAGTTTGATAAGATAATCGTTGTGTGGTTTTATCTTGATCTTATATTTCAGTGTCACTGTAGATTTTGAATTATATCCTTATTTAAAATGCATGTTGCGGGGCTCGTTAACTGTTGAAATTTAGTTCGACTGCATTTACACAAACGATTTAATTTTTATTGCGAAGCCATTTTCATCAATTTTCTAAAAGTATTATTTGTAAAATAAGATAAATTTAATACTATATAGAACATCTGTGAATACTGATAGGTGCAGTGAAGAAAACACAATTTGTCACCACCGTCTACGCCGCTTCGAGTAGGTTATCTTATATCAGGAAGGCTGCCAGACTATTGGATATTATTAAAATCTTTAGATCTTTCATTTTTAACCAGCCTGTGAATACTGATAGGTGCAGTGAAGAAAACACAATTAGTCACCACCGTCTTCGTCGCTTAGAGTAGTTTACTTTATGTCAGGAAGGATTCCAGACTATTAGATATTATTAAAATCTTTAGATCTTTCATTTTTTACCGAAGAAAAGAAATTCGAAATTGTTTTAAAGCCCTGTTTTCGCTTCTACAGAAGATTAGATATTTTAAAAAGCCTGAATTTTCAAATATATTTTTGAAAAGAGATTTTTCTCACATTCTCTCGCTGCTGTTTACAACCACTTAAAAGTATATTCATTTGTTCTGCTATTTTTTTTAATTTCTTGTCTTTTGAACCAATAAATGGCTAAACTTCTATTTCTACTTTTTGAACAAATACTGATTTAAATGAAAAATATTAACCTAAGAACTATAATTTAAAACTTCATTATTTCCTAATGGAAATCCATGAAGTTTCCGCTATATATTTAGAAAATTATATTTTCAGATGATATGGCAATATCTAAGTAGAATTAGAAAAATTGAAAATGAAATTATTGCAGCAGATATTAATTTCGACTAAAAATATACTCCTAAATATAAAAATAATTATGCATTATGCTTTTCATAATGTAAGCTGGGTCAATACATTATATTTAAAAATACTGACTCGATGTTTGTGAATTCAACTGGAAAAGAATTCTTAATATCTGAAATATTTAATGGAAGACATAAATTCACCGCGAATCTGAAATTCTTAAATTAGAAGTCCTTGCATTAGAAAGGTCATTCCAATTAATATCCCACATTATTGAAGTACACTTAAACTTTAATACTTGAACAAATGCATGCTGCAACTAACGTCATTAAGATTAATTAATTGACCTCTTCAAAGTTTGCAAAATTTGGAGGAGGGGAGGTTTCTCAGAAAGTTTGCAATATTCAACAGCACTATTTCTTCAACGAATGTTATTAGTATAAAAACTTCCATTTTGTTTTCTTAACACGACTTCAGTTTTCTGAATATATTTAATAAATATTTCTTAGTAGTCGATATTACTAATATAATAGCCCAAATCTGTCTCTCGGTAACGCTCTGACGTCACCAACAATAAAACTCGAGACATAGCATTGCGAGATGTTAAACAGCATTATTTCATTGTTAGAGCACGTAAATTTTAGTCATTTTAAATTTTAAAATGTAATTGTCGTTCTAATTTCAAATTTTCAATAGCTCTAAAATAGTGACATGAAATTTGCTATCCATTGAAATAAAATTTATCTCTCTATGATCAATAGTTCCCGAGAAATTTTAAATTATATTAATCATATATTTCAGATTAATATTCAGTTACGTCAATGGTATATCGTGCGCGTGATATAGTTTGGACGCCACGATGCATCTGATTATTTATTGCAACCGTGATGATATAATTTGATAATAGATTTTGGCAACGTCCGACAAGCAGAAAAATGCTTTGTTTTGATTAGAATTTCGAAAAAGAATTCCTTTGAAATTTTAACTTTTGACTTATGTTTGACAAGCTGAGAATTTGATGGTTATTGAATTATAATAAAATTGTTAAACATCGAAAAATCTTTCACACGGAATATTGTTTACCAAGAGGTTTTCTGAATGAAGATGCAATTTGCACCCGGTATAACATGACGGGTGATTTTCTAGTTATTAAATAAAACATATTTATCCCCGTAGAGTATTAATATTCTGAGAGAAAGTGTTTGAATCCAGCACTTTGTTTGAATTTATCAGAAAAGTATTATTATACATTTTCGGGATCAATCTGAAATCTCCTTTCAGTTTATGAATATAATTCAAGTTGCTTCGTCTAAAAGTGAAGAAAATATTTCCTTTTAAAATAAATATACATTTTTTGCATTCTGCTCATATATATTATAATGAAAAGGGATTCAAGATTTGGATAATCATTAAAAAATTACCATTAAAACGAAAGAAATAAACATGATTCCTATATTGCGTCAATGATTATTTAAAGAAAGAAAAAAAAAACCAAGAAATATAAATTCAGTGTGTAGAAAATGCAAGCAAATAAGCTATTAAATAATAACAACGCATTATCATTTTTAAGAAACTAAAAAGAAAACGTTGACATGTTTGTAAGTGTAATATTATTGTTCTTGCGTTTCAGTTCAGAATTTTTTTCAGTGTAGTGAAACATATTCTATTAAATAATTTGGGCCTCACACGAGAAATGTTTATCTTTACAGTTATAAAAAAATCAGGTGGACTCGTTTCTACAATCGGGAATTAATTAAAAGTTTTATTTTTTAGAAAAGACATTATTTAGGATACTAGACATGTATCGTAAGAAAACTTTATGAATAATGTGATTTCAGGCATTAAATTGTTTTCACCAATCACACTTGAGATGATTTAACATTAATTTTTATGATTATTAAAGAAAAAGTAATAATTTTATACTGTCCAAAAGAAATGTGCCCGAAGAAAAAAATCCTGGAAAACTAGGGAAAGAAAGTTGCTATTTTTTGCCGATTAAAATTTAATTTCAAACGAGCTACTTTTTCATTACTTATTTACAACCTTAATTTTTACTATTACGTATAAAATATCCTCTAAAAGCAAAGTATTTATAAGCCTTTGTTTCTGAATAAAAACATAGAAAATCTGAAGGAACGAAACATGGTCGAATCTTCAGTAAAACTTGCATTACAAAAAAAAACTGTGACACTGAGACATAATTCAAAAACACATTTATTTTTCTAAATCCTTTCGTCAGATATTGATATAAAATGATTTCCTTGAGCAATAAATCGCACGGAGGAAAGCAGTCCATTGGAAGATTTCTCTGAATTTGTGGGGTTCCCAAACATCAAACGGACTACCAAAGATAAACGCATCAAATGCTGATAAAAGTTGAATTTGTCACTACCAGTCTCTCTGCTCTGCTTCACGTGTGATAACGCTTTAATTATTTATATGATCCATGTCCTTTGTCAAGTTCCTTCTTGTTCTTTGTATTGTAATCTTTATTTTAAACCATATAAAACGTAATTTATAAGCCCTATACTATGAAGCATACTAGCTTTTAATATCTAATCACATTTGGAGCAATTTGTTTCGAAATAAAATAATGAAATAAAGTTTTCCGCAAATGCTGTTTTTTCCCCACAAAACTTGATATTTTAATGAAGTGTATATCATTTTATACGGATGACGCATACAGATATATAAATAAATATTAATGCTAAACTTTCCAAATTCAAATGCAAGGGAATTCAGAGATATAGTGAAAGTACAAATACAACAGCTATTTACAACGGGCGGAATCATATTTATACATCCAAATATAACGCAAGTTAAGTTTTATTATTTTTTCTTTAAAAAATATAAACAACTTATCTTTTGTGAAGATTAAAAACATCCAGGATATCTTTACATTTAAATTTTAACTTTAGATTTCTTTTTTATTCTGTTCAAATCCACACTTGGCGGAAGCAGTTTCAATATAGCGCGTTTTTCTGAACATTAAAAAAATTAAAGAGAGGCATCTTGAGAATTAATGAAGATAAAGTTAGTTTAATATGCAGTTAATTAAAAAGTAAAAAAAAATCACAAAAAAAACCCAAGGCGAGAAATGTTATTTTTTCCTCTTTCAGACGCGCGATAAGCTTTCGTTCTTTATTATACTTTTAATTAAAAATATAAAGAAGTGACACTTTTAATTTTAATTTTTGTGGGAAAAAGAAGAATTTTTATAAATGGAGAGAAAACATGTTTTATAAGAATTAAATATATCTATAACATGTTATTAATGTAACACAGACGTGTATGCTTCTTTTTTCCTTTGGAATTTTTTTCTGAAATGTCGATGCTTAAAGCTCAGATTTCCGTAGAGAATGTTTTTTTTAATCTTTAAGTTAATACGAATTTTATAAAAAGTAGAAAAGTGAACTTAAAGAATGCGCTTCAGTCTCATGAAAAAGAATCTGCCTGAAAAGAAAGAAATCATTGTTTTTTTAATCGCTGGATAAAGTTTTCAGAAGATGATGTTCGAAAGAAAGGATTTTTCTTTTTGAATAACATCTTGTTTTGAAACATATTTCAAATCATTCGAATAATTGTTGTTTTTTAATCGTTTTGAAACAAGCAGATAGTGTGAATTACTTCGTAATCCGCAATTTTTGGCAATTATTTTCCATTAGTTTTTCCTTCAAAAAAACTTTAATTTCACAGTTCTGGAATGAATGTGACAACAAGCTTTTCAGAAAATTCATCTTAAAAACGACAAATGAATTGCAAGTATCTTGCCATGCGAAATAACACCTTTTTGTCTGTTAAAAATATCTAAAAAGTTATTCAATGTGCAGAGGTCTTTTGACATTTATTCTAATAAAATTAGATTTCAATTCAGTATTTTTAGATGCTATACATTGCATAAACTAATCTTCATTTTTTATGTACTGCTCTGCGTTTTCATCGTTAAACGAGGACATCCATTAAATTATCATAGATGACTGATGCAATACATTTAGCAACATTTCTTCGTATTATTTTTTGTGATCGTCAAAACTGATATTTATATCCGAAAATTTAATAATTTTTAAAAGCGGAAGTGATAAAAAGAATATAATTGTTTTTTAAAAGGTAAGGTAAAATTTTTAAGTGACAAATCATAATTATTTAAAATCGATCATTGTCCTTTAGAAATTAAATCATTACACATTCTTGTTGTCATGATAATTAATTTATCTTGGATTACTGACTCATGAAGATAGATTTTTTTCAAATCTTTGTAATCTTAATTGTTAAAAATTTGAATTTGTGAAGTTTTTGTATTAATACAAATTTCGTATTCAGTTCTATATTTTCCAAAATTTTTCACTTTATGTTTCAAGTTAATACATACATGAGTTCTAATTTCTTATCATCATCAGTGGCTTTAGAACCTAGAGGGGGGTATGACCTTATCAAAAACCTAATTTCATCTTGACCAGTTTTCTGCGATATGTCTCCATTAAAGAAATATTATATATTAAAGGAATATAAATAAATATTATATATTAATATTAAATTCTCTACCAACACAGTCAATCCATGTATCTAATTTTAGATATTTCTTTAGTTGGTTTCGTTTTAGTTTCTTTAGAAAGATCTTAAGGATGCAAAAAGCTACCATGCGAATAAAATGACCTGTCTGTACCATCCGCTGCATTTTTATAAATTTAATATTGTACTTAAAACATTTGAATATCTTGTGATTATATCAAAGTTGCCAGATTTCATTCAACTCTATTCCCCCAATAACTCAAAGGTATTGTACAAAATTGAACAATATTCGTAATAATGTATAATATTGAACAATATCGTATAATATTATATAATATCGAGCAATATTGTATAACTAGAAAATCACCCGTTATGGTATGACGGGTGTATATTGCCTCGTCATTCGAGAGATTTCCCGTGAAATCTGATTTGTTTAAATAGATATACGAGTATATGCGAGAGAAATGTGTTTAAAAATGATTCAAAACAAATAAAATAAACATATGTATTATGAGAGGAAATATATATTTTTTTATTTACATATTATTTATATATGTCTTTATTCAAAAAACCTCTTTGTAAACAACTTTCAATGTGAAGTATTTTTCGTTGTTTAACAATTTTCCTTGTACTTCAGATGTCTTTACGTAAATTTTAACGTGATTGGGAATCCTAGACATTGAAAGTACAACATAGAGATGTCCATGTGAAAAGACAGGCTCATCGAGGTAAATTCCAACTTGATCGAAAGTTTGCCCCTGCGATTTGTTGATAGTCATCGTGTAAGCTGGAATTAACAGGAACTGGCGGCGGTTGAGAACGAATGGTAGAATCACGTCACTGGTGGCTGAATTAATTCTTGGCCAGACAACAGCATCGCCACGATTGTATTCAAATACAATTTGGCGTCCAAACTATATCACGCGCATTATATACCACTGACGTAATTTACCACTTTCTATTGCAAAACTGAAATTAATTTGAAATATAGGATTAATATAATTTAAAAGTTTTCGGGAACTATCGATCATGGAGAGATAAATTTTGTATCAATAGATAGAAAATTTTATTTCACTATTTTAGAGCTATCGAATTTGAAATTAGAACGAAAATTACTCTTTTAAATTTAAAATTTCTGAAATTTAGATTCTCTAATAATGAAATAATGCTGTTTAACGTCTCGTAGTGCTACGGCGCGAGTTTTATTGTTGGTGACGTCAGAGCGAAACCGGAGGATCTGGTCTATTATATTAGTAATATCGGGAAAAATGTTGTGCTACCTGGGTCCACCATGAATCCTTCACAAAATGTTTTTGTCAAAAATAACCAAAAGGTAATCATGTCTCTGGGTCACGGTTCAAGTCCTTGAAGAATAAGTAAAAATGGATATATTCTTCAACTTTTGTTATGCTTCGCCAGATCTTAAAGTTTACTCATCCGTTATTGGAGTGTCAGTATTAATCTACTGTGGCATAAAAACTCAATTTTCTCTTTCAAGATTACTTTAATCTCTGAATTGAATCTGTGGCTCATATCCTTCAATCTACTCGTATTTTTGCTAGGATAATTTTTAACATGCCTCGAACGAGTCGGGTAAAAGCACACAAACTCTACTTGAGGCTATAGTTGAAATTAAAGCATAAAAGATACTTTTGCTCTGAAATTTTGAAACATTTTTAGGATGGCGTAAATTAGAGATTCGAATATCCAATGATATTTTAAGTAACAATTGTTCGTTGATGATTTAGAAACAATTATTTTTTATTTAAAAAAACTATTTTTATTAAACGTAGTTATGAGTATTAAAATGTTCGTATTAAGTAAGTTTAGTTACATTAACTTCCTGTTTTGGAGCAACACGAGGGCTATTTTGGGACGGACCTCTTAATTTTGAGCCGCAGTCAGTTGACGAGGGCGACATCTGAACTGGCACCCCCATCTTCATATTTAGACAAAAATAATGGATAATATTGATCTGTTTGAGTTAGAATAGTTAGAATAATATCCTAAAAAAAGAAAGGGGAAAAATTAAGGAACTTTAAAGTTTTCATGCCAATGGATTTTTAGCGGAAAATTGAAACTCGCCATTATTAATAATTTTTCAAATGTGCATTTTAACTTATATCATACGAAGCAGTGAAAAAAATCCAATTTTTTGTGACAAAATCTTTATGTGTTTCTATAATCCTATGTATACACCTAAAATTTTTAAAAAAAACCCTTACAGAACGCCTATGAGTTTCATCGGCACAGGCTGTCCTAAAAATAGGAAAATGGTAGAATCCACTGCTATCCGTTTTTATTTAGGTTGACTGGGAGAAAGCATCTTAAGCTTAATCCAGAGTTACGTTTTCCACAGATAATTGTTGGTTTGCTGCACAGGGGGTTTAGCTGGCTAATTCTTAATTGGATTCTGTACAGTAACATAGTTATTTTTAAGCTTTAGGAAATCGTCATTAACATGTTGAATACCCAATTTTCTGCAAGATGGTTTCCTTGGAATAGAAAGTCCCAAAGCTTAGAAATGTTATAAGTATCCATTATTCTGTTTTAAAATTTTTCGTTTTCCATTAAACGTACCTTCTTTATAAAAACATTTATACATTTTTAAAAGAAAAAGTATTTTTTCCTGTGTTAGAAATGGAGAAAAGGGAGAAGGTGACAACTCGAAAGAACTTTCTCTAAAAGGAGTCTCCGAAATTACCTTTTCCATTTGTTCAGAGTTGAGACGTCTGAGAAAATTCTTCTCACAAATTAAGATTTTTATGTTTGAAAGTCTTATGGAAGATAAATCCCCTTCTTATTTGAAATTTTTCTATCTTACCATCGCAAAGGTTTTTTCTAAACTTGTTTGTAAGTGATTGTATTTTTTTTTTCCAAACAACTTCCTTGGAAAAAATGCATTCATCTCATTCTGGAAAGAAACTTTATTTTTCCTAGGCGTTTTCTATTTATCACAGGTAAAATGTGAATGTATATCGCCTTTTTCTTTTATTTTAAAGTTTTTTTTTAGTTTACTTATAAGGTAAATATCACGATGAGAATTGCTTTCGCTGTTTCCAAACATATTTTTCCTTGTTTAAGAATGAAACCTGCTGTAATTTCGACTACGATTAACCTTCTGAGAGATATACAGGAAAGCATTTTAATTGGCGAAATTAAAATTTAATAGTCTAAAATATTTTGCAAATGGTTGGGTAAAATTTCACTGCAAGAGTTTTTATGGCATATTTATTTATTGCAGAAACATTTTCATTGATGCATTACCTGAAAGAAAGTCATCAGATTTTTTACTGCAAATTTTATGTGTATATTAATACAATAAAATATTTTGTTCAATGAAGAATATATGAGCTATAACAATACAAATTTTTGTTAACGTTAAATAATACAAATCTTTCATAACATGTTCGAAAAGTTTTCCATAATAATATCACTTTGTATACAATTTGAAAACCAAATTTTTAAAAAAAATAATTAAAATACTCACTTATAAAATTTCTTATGAAATGAAAAATTTATAAAAAAATTATTAACAAAAACAGCTACTGTTTATAAAATCGAATTTACTATTATTATTTTTTCTTTGAAAATACCGAATTTACTTTATTCAACTCATTT
>BGPR01039727.1:0-14202 GCA_013235015.1 Araneus ventricosus
CCCCCATTACACCCTTTCGAGTAGGCCTGGTCGGTTCCTTTCCCCTTCCCTCTTGGTGGGTCTGTCCCTCATAAATGAATGTCAATGATGTTTGTCTCCAATTTTTATTGAATTGGATTTTTGGACGCATTTCCAACGAAAGATCAATAAATCTGGCAACAGTAACCAAATGTTGAGCTTTGGCTCTAATGACAGAACAAATCGATTCACTTTATGGATCCGGATCCACTCATTCGGTTGTCGTTTCCCAATCCTGTTCACTGATCCCGATCCGAAATTCAAATTTAATTCTGATAAAAAAAAAAAAAAATGCATATGATATTTAGTAGCTTTTTAGTGTCAAACTGATGCATCTTCTTTGAACTTTTGCGGTATGGGATAAAGTTCTTAAAAAAACCCCACTAAATCTACAGGAATTAAAAAAAAACTAATAAAAATTAATTACGTTCATGAAATATTTATGTGAAATTTCTTTCTCTGCAAATATATAAGATTTTTCAGAAGTTTCTAATTTAGATATTATTTGTTAGATAATTTTTTTATATATGTAGAATGTGGTTGTAAGGAAAAAACAAACAAATCACCTAGTGGTATTTGGCACAAAGAAAGGTGCCAAATACCACTAAGTATTTTGACACCTTTCACTATATAATCATAAAAATATACCATTTAAAAGCATATGAAGTTTTCTAAGAATTTAGTTTTTAATCTATACAATGAAATATGCACGAAGTTCAAAATTTCTAAAGGTATCACCAATCTTTGTAACCAAATTTCAAAACTGCATCAAAATTCAAGATCAAATATCAAATTTCACCACTAAAGGTCTATTTTTTGTTCTCTATTCATTTGTAGAAGGTGAGTAAATAAAATACCGAGTCTCTAAAGTTAAAATAAAAATATGGATTTTTTTAAATTCATATTTTGAGGAATAGCATATTTATTGACCTGTTTTTTTTACACAGGAATTAAGAATATTAATCTGACATGAATGTATGAATTTCAACCACAATAAGTTTTGAACAAAATATTTACACTATTGAATAGTTCAAAGAAACTAACAGAAAGGACCAAAGCTGCCAGAAATGTTATAAATAGAGTCACACTGAGGATGGTAAAAAAATCTTGACTCAAAAGTACAATTAATTTTAAAATGGACTGTTTCTCTTGGAGATCAAAACATGAAGACTGATCAATCATACATAAGCTTAAGATAGTTTTGAATTCAGTTGCAATGATGTTAATGCACACACACACAATTAGCATTTATTTATCAACGGAAAATAATTTTCACTACTTAAAAAGAAAATTATATTGGTATTACAGTGGTCTCATCCCAGTTTCAGTTTAAAAGTTTTACTGGACTGTGAATTTCATTAATTGTCTAATTTACTGGTTTACTTTGGTTGGATTTACATCTTATTTTGAAGCTATACAAGCTCTATTTTAGGAATGAATCCTGTACATTTTCAGCTAGGGTCAAATAACAAGGATGAGCTTGAACTGACAACCCCTCTCCCAGAGGCAGTCCAAGGTAATTTTACCAACCGGGCAAGACAACAATTTGGCGCCCCCCCCCAACCAACATAATTTTTAAATTCTATATTGTATGTATTTTAAATGTCCAACAAAATTTTACTTAGAAATATGTATGTTTTTCCTGCAAATATGATTTAATAATGTTATGGCCAGAATTTTTTTAATTTCAGAAATATTTAATATAAGGAAGTCTTACAGAAACTAAAATAATAATGTATTGAACAAATTTATTTAAAAAATATATGAGTCTCTTCACATGATCACTTTTTTTGCCTTTTAATCTGCAAAATCTTTCATAATCTTCTCAATATCAATGTACTGCAGAAGGTCCCATTCAATTGATATGGTTGCCAAATCAACTAGTCTCTGCTTCGACATGCTAGATATCGCAGATGTTTTAATCAGTTTCAGTTTCTAAAAACTTCTCTCGCCAGTTACTGGTAGAGTGAGAAAAATCCACTGTGTTAGCTTTATAAGATACGTATAATTCTTTTATGGTTTTCTACTATTTTTTAATGAGATACGGCCTTTTTGCTTAGGAATAATGTAGGGCAGTTCACAAACATTACTAAGTAGAAAAAATTTAGACCTTTTACACTTAGGAGAGAAGTATAGGCAATGTAAGTTTTTGGGCCCACCCAGCCCAACTTCCAAAACCAGATAACTTTATTGATTTAAATTTAATATCTAAATAAACAGTTTTTGAGCAACAAACAATATGACAAACTCAAATAAAACATTTCTTTGCAGGTATCTTCATAAAAAAATTTTAAATCTCATGTATAAAAAAATTGAAATTTAATAGCAATTTTAAATAAAATGGTTAAAAATGACAAAACTTTTAAATACAATTTGAATATTCTAATACAAAGTATCCCAGGACTGTTGACATGTGACCCATTGATATGCTCATAAATTCGAAAATATTAAAAATATTCCAAGAATAATGTTCTGAATTTAAACGACACTGGATTTTAAGTTCAGTAAGTTCTAGAACACACTTCTTGTAAATCAAATGGAAGCCCAGAAAATAATTTTTTAAAAAATAATAATATGGGGGTGCTCCCCAAAGTTGCAGGGCCCATAGGAAGTTGCCTACATGCCTAATTGGTAATCCAGCCCTGACCATATACCTAGCTTATCGATCTGAAACTTTAATTTATTACTTGTTTTAGACGGGTTACATTTTTTTAAAATCGCAAACTTATCAAGAAACAAAAAAATTCTGTGAAATAATTTGTAATTTTACAAGTTTTCTTCTAATGTTTGGCATTTTCTGATGATTGGAAGAAATGTAATGGGAACTTTATATGTGCAAATTTGATTTTTCAAAAAAGTTTGAATATTATATTTCAAGAGTAATGCTTATGTTAGAATTCCACAAACCTTATCACTCTCAGTATTGTTGTCTATATTTTCGGTTTGCAAACTAGTTTTGGCATTGTGTTTATTGTTAGATTCTTCATAGTCACTTAAGACGTTCAAATGTTCTACTGCTTCTGGTTCAAGTAATTGTAACTTTGCATGCTCTTACACTTGGTCCTGGTAAACGAGTTAACTTTTTAAATAGTGCTTACCTAGCCTACCAAAATCATACGAGTTAAGTTCTTTTGAATAATCATACAGAAGGTGCACAAAAATTATCCAACAAAAACAACACAACTTTTGACATAACTTAACCACTTGTGCTACTTTAAGCTTTACGCTCAATAATACATAAATATAGCTTTTAAAAAATAACTAAAATTTTATATATGGGACTTTAATTTAGAATTTTTGTACAAGTGACAAAGTTAGTATTGTCATAATCGAAACTTTATATATTTCAAATAGATATTTAATTCTGAAAATTTTAAAAAAGCATACCAGAATGATAATAAAAAAATTACCTGTGGTGTTGAATTCACAGGAACTTTTGTTCGTGGTTCGAACAATATTGTCGTTCTTAAAGTTTTCTGAAGTTAAAGATCTGCCTTCAAGTGTGGTTGACAGACCTTCCCTGGATTCAATATTTTCTATTTTGATGAAATTTTTCAAAACAGACCCCTGCTTTTCGTTTTCTGCTGCTATCTGTGCCTTTCTTTCCCTATAAAACGTGCCTGATTGTTTCTTTTTCTCAGACATTTTAGTGAAATACACAACACTTATAGGTATAACGTTATCACAATTTAAATTTGCTGTTCAGAATAAAACTAAAGCATGACATTCACCAATTTCTCTTTCAACACAGTGTGCCAAAACTTTTCGTCAAACTAAGAATCCGATGAGAAATGGTGTACACCAGGGGAAAAGTTATATTTTCATCTGGTTTAATATTTTTTCGGCCATAAAATTGAAATACAATAGTAGGTTAGGGAGAACAATACCAAAGGAAAAACCACGAAATGAGGGAAGGAGAGTGTGGGAGGAAATGATTTTATGGAAATTGGAGAAGAGAGGGTCCGTTTCAATAGTGGGATGAGGAGGGGCACAGTAGACCGGACCGCAACTATGGTCAACCCGATCCTAGAGGATCGGGTTGCCCTTGGGTACAGTCGGACCTGTGAATGACCCACCAAATTTTATGGTCTGATATTCGTGGAACAGATTTTGAGACATCTCCAAGGTCTAGAGGCTTGATCCGAGTGCCTGTACAAAAATCTGAAGAGAGGGCACCAAAACGAAAGGAAATTTTTACCATTTTGCCGGAGCTCTCATGTCAATCAAACCATTTTTTTCTCCCCTTTATGCTACAGCTTTGGTGCCACGGGCAGTTGCCCGGACCTCAGGCCACCTCTGCCCTCTCCAAACTTCCACACAATACCAGTAGGATATTTCATCACAATGAATGTAATATGCACAACTCCACATACATGAAGGATCTCTGCTAGAGTTGAGTTTCGAACTTGCAACCTTCTAGACCCAAAGACAATATTCTGCCACCAGGCCATTGCAGACCTCTATTTTTAATTGGCACAGATACAGGTAAATAGTGCTACTGATAAAGTGTGGCAGTTTGAAGAGAAAGGTTCAAGCTCCAGTATAATAAATGTAATAATAACAGAGCTATAACTTTCGTGAAATAAACTCTTTTAATCTTCGCATTTTTATTTTTTTCCAGATTTTTCAATAAAGAAACAAATGAACTAGTAAAAAAAATCCTATATTAAGACTATATTTTGCATTTTTATAAATTCTAATATCACAAAATAACTTTGTATAATAAATTTATGATTTTCTGCAATAAAAAATTTTGTTACTGTTTTCTTCTTTACTTTTTTTCATTATACAAGACAGTGATAAAAAATTTCTTACTTGCATTTACTATATTCTAATATTAATTTTAAAAAACTACGAAAAATACTTAAATATGGCACTTTTCAACTACCAAACTGAGGAAGTCTTATACATATTAAAGTTTATAATAAAATCTGAAATTTTTCTTTTACTACTACGAAATTTTCATTGAAGTGTTAAAAGAAAATCTGCCTTTTACTTTCTGACACAAAGTCACTATTAATAAACAAAATAAAACTATTATCTATAATACTTAAAACATCCCAAAAATAAAAGAAAATATTAAAAATACTACTGCAGTTTTTAGTTCAGTTATATTAACTTAACATCTCATTTTTAAGCAACACAAGAGCTATTTTGGGATGGACCTTCTAATTTTGAACTGTGTTCAGATGACGAGGACAACCATCTCCAAACTTCTGCACCACACCAGTGTTGCAGTTTTTAATAAGCAAGCTAAAATTATTAAATGAAAAAAATATAAAGTATTAAACTGTTTCTCTCTAACTTATTAATAACAATAATCAAAAACAATTAATTCATGGTGACAGTATAGGGAAAGTTAGGCAATGTATCATTACTTCCATTTAAATTAGACTGCATATGATCTTGATGTATTTAAATGAAGATCATAGACTGTAAGAGAATTTGGCAGGGATATTAACAATTACTAATAATTAATATTTTGTGTAATACAACTTAATATCTACAATGGAAATGAATTAATTTCATAGAGCTCTTTTTAGTATATTGAGATACATTGAAACAAATTTTGTCAATCATCAGTTATACAGCCAATAAAAGTTTCCTACATACTGCCAACTTAACTTGTCTCTGGTTATGACTTATGCTTCTCTATCCATTCACAAGGTTGATTCACTAAACCATTTTCTCACATATTTATTTTTATTAAGAAATTTATTTATACATAACACTCTCCTTTAATACAAAACAAATGAACCTGGTTGCAGATATTTTCTCGGAGTAAATGATTTTCTGCGTGTACTATAAGGAACAGTCTCTTTACTTTTATCATCAACAGATGATTTTTCAATTTTTTTAACAGCAGTCTTTTCACCTTTATCAACTACGGCAGATTTTCCAATTTTTTTAACGGGAGCCTTTTCACCTTTATCAACTACGGCAGATTTTTCAATTTTTTTAACAGGAGTCTTTTCACCTTCATCAACTACGGTAGATTTTCCAATCTTTTTAACAGGAGTCTTTTCAGCTTCATCAAATACAGTAGATTTTTCAATTTTTTGAATAACAGGATCCTTTCCACCTATACAGTCCACCAAATCCTTTATATTTTTTTGAAAAATACGATCTCTTTCATTTCTATGAGCTACAGTATAATGTTTATTTAAAGTTAGCAACAAATGAAATGATTTGCCACAAATCTTACATTCATGAGGTCTGTCATTTATATGAATATTATAATGCTCATCTAAATGATGTTTGCGTTTAAAAACTTTGAAACAAAATTCACAAACATTTTCTTTTCTTTGATGTTTATAGTAATGCTTACGAAGGTATCTCTTGTTATTAAATGAAGCACTGCAAATCTCGCAAATGAAAGGCCTTTCATCCGAGTGGGATAAATAATGTTCATTTAAACTAGATTTTACAGAATATGATTTATTACATTTATCGCATGCAAATGGCTTTTCTTTAGTATGAGTGAGTTTATGTCTTAGTAAAAGGGATTTCTTTGGAAATGCCTTTTTGCAAACAGAACACACATGGTGCCTTTTTATTGTATGAGCAAGGTGATGTGCAAATAAATTACACTGTTTTATAAATGATTTGCCACATATGTTGCACACATATGGTTTAACACATGTATGAATAAGGTAATGAATATTTAGATCACTTCTCAGACGAAAAAATTTGTAGCAAACATCACACACATGGTATTTCTTCTTCCAGCTGAAAATCTTTTTAGGGCTAAGTTTAGAATTCGATAATGACTTGAAGATATCGTGAACCTTAACATAACATGGTTTCAGTATCACAGAACCATGCTTTGTTATGTTGAGGTTCTCTTCTGGTAATGATTTACCACTGATCTCGGAAGCATGCAATTCTGCCTGCACATGATCATGTTTTAGTTCATTGGATTTTTTGTTTGATAAGGATAATGTGCTACATACATCAGAATCATTTGATTCTGCTTGATCAGCACTACATCCCAAAGAATCCAAATCCATTCCTATTGATGATGATCTACTACACATGTCAGATGAATCTACTTCTGGTGATGATGGTCCACTGCACATATTAGAATCATGGGAATCCAAACCTTTTGCATCCTGTTTTAATGCATCTGATTCTTTTTGTATTATATTCTCTCCATAAGTGTCACACTTTGTGTCTGATGACAAACCTTTACTGCATATATCAGTAGCACTGCATTCGATTTGTGTGTTATCATGTCTTGGAGAACCAGATTCTACTGTTGGTAATGGTGAGCGAGAAGATTGAAATTCCATTTCTGTTGATGAAGATTTACAACAGCTATCAGGAGTACCTTGCTTGGTTTGTTTTTCATAATACTGTAATACTTTAGATACAAGGTCTGGAGAAGCTCTATCAAAATCATCATCTGCGTTAGGTTCCACCTCTGCAATTTTTTGTTCTGCACCTGAACTGGCTACTGACAATTGTTTTTTCGATGCATCAGAGGCTAGGTCAGTGACTTCTTTTACTACATACGAGTTTGCTTCTGATGACTGTTTTTCAGATGCATCAGAGGTTAGGTCTGTGACTTCTTTTATTACACCTGAGTTTGCTTCTGATGACTGTTTTTCAGATTCATCAGAAGCTAACTTTGAGACTTCTTCTCTTACTACATTCACGTTTGCTTCTAACAATTGTTTTCCAGGCGCATCAGAAGCTAAATCTATGGTTTCCTGTCTTGCTGCATTTGATTTCGTTGGTTGTTCACACTCTGTTTCTGGCAGTGAATTTTCACAAACATTACTCACATTTGATACTGATTCAGAACTCACAGAATTATCTTGACCAAGATCACAGTCATTTGTATCTGAAACGGTTTCATGCGGTTCCCAGTCCTCTTGACTAAGATCAACGTCGTTTAAATCTGAAATAGTTTCATGAGGTTCCCAGTCCTCTTGAGTAAGATCAACGTCGTTTGTATCTGAAACAGTTCCATACGGTTCCCAGTCCAAAGAAATCTTCTCTTCTGCAGAACAACAATGTTTAAGTAAAGACGACAGTGAACGAAAATTTTCATTGCAGTAAAAACAGACAATAAAGCTTCTGATGCCAGGGCAACGATTTCGTGCAGCTGTATTCATTCTTTTGAATGAAAATAAGGCATGGATTTATCTAAAGTTTTATTTTAAATAAAATTACTTATATATTGGCGTTATGAAACATATATTTTCTTGACACACAAAGGTGTGATCCTTATATGTAGCAATAGTTTATATCTGCTGCGTTTTGGAACATAAGGAATTCATTTTCTAATTCAGTATCCGGTATTTAACCCAGGGTTAGTCAGCAATCTATAGGTGAGAAAAAAATATAACTTCATCCAAGAAACAGACTAAGACTATAATTCCACGAGTACAAATCAGCTTCTGCTACAACATAAACAAAACATTAAAGACGGATGAGTCGACCGCGAAAGAACAGTTATAAGATCCGGATCTAAAAAATGAACGGAAGATTCAAAACAGATCAATAGGAATCGGATTCCATAACCATGAATCATAGGGGAGGAATAGTGAGCATTACCATTCAAGCGGTCGAAAAAGTTGTACGAGTTACTTCACGTTTATTATACCCACGGTTAAACCACATTTGGCTTCATATCACCATGAAACACTAACAAGCTTGGCGATATCTTCGCCTGCGTAATGCTAATTTCGGGCTTTCATTTTTATTTTTTTAAACCCAATAAGAAGAACAAACGAAGTATTCTAAATTTGTGACAAATACTGCGTTTGTGATTATTCAGGTATCGACTTGCCCCCAAGTTGGACTTGAAGTTCTTTTTCCAAATTCCCCCACTAAATTTGGCTATAATTCTGCTACTACAATCGACCTTGCCATTGTTAGAGACTTTCTTTTCCCTTATGATATTAATTCCCTCCCAGAAATGAGTTCAGATCACAACCCGGTAATTCTAACATTTTACTTAAGGTACACACTCCCTGATTACAGTGGCAACACCAAAATTCTCTGGAAAAACCTCGTTAATACCCTTACACAGGATTTTAATTGTAGCATTCTGAATATCTACACCCGAGAAGCTCTCGACAAACTCACAGAAAATGTTGAAAACTTTATTTTAAACTCAGTCCAGAAAAATACCACGACACAAAAAATTAATAAACCCAACACAAACGAAAAAATCAGACAACTCAGTAATCAGAGGAACCTTGCCAGGAAGATGTTTCAATCCACCAGGAACCCAGTCTACAAAACCAACATGAACAGACTTAACAAACAAATTAAAAAACTCAATTACACTATCGAACAAAATAGCTTAAACAACAAACTTATAAATATTAACACATATGATCACTCCCTCTTGAAATTTGTTAATCCATTCCAAAAGAAGCACAAAAATATCCCTGCCCTTTGTGGAAGCAACAAAATTGCTTTAACTGATCTGGATAAAGCAAATTGCCTAGCTAGCAGCCTGGAGACTCAATTCACACTAAATGAACTCAAGCACCATGAAACTGAAATGTTAGTTAAAAACTCATTCGAGGGCCTAAGAAAATCAACGTTTACCAGATGTGCAGATAAAGACCTCCCCCTCCTTTCTGAAATCATCAGTCATATCAAAAAATTAAAAAACAACAAGGCACCAGGAGCAGATAACATTTCTAACAAAATTATTAAAAATTCCCCCCTAACATCACCATAATTTTTACATTTATAATTCAAAGAATACTCTTAATCGGACACTTCCCCACGAGATGGAAGACAGCTGTAGTCATTCCGATTCTTAAACCTGGGAAGGATCCCAGCCAGTTATAGACCCATTTCACTACTTTCCTCACTAAGCAAAATTGCTGAGCAAGTTATCCTGACTAGATTCAATGAACACCTTAATGAAAACAATCTCCTCTGCCCCGAACAATTTGGCTTTAGGCCCAAACTCTCAATCACCCACCAGCTAGTAAGAGTAACTGAATATATTACTGAGGGATTCACTAAGAAACAGAAAACTGGAGCTGTCTTCCTAGATATACAAAAAGCTTTCGATAGAGTATGGAAAGACTGGTTAATTCATAAACTCATCACTCTTAATACACCTCAGTACCTAGTTAAAATTTTTGACTCATACCTTACGAATAGGAGCTTCAGAGTCAGAGTGAAAGATGAACTATCAGATCTAAAAATTATTCAAGCAGGTGTAGCTCAGGGTTCCAAGGTAGGTCCTGTTCTATTCTCCTGCTACATAAATGATGTTCCAAAACAGTTCAACACTCTGCTCTGCATGTACGAGGATGATACCGCAGTTTTAGCACAAAACAAAAACCCAAATTTCATCCAGCTAGCACTCAACAGACACCTCGCCACAATCGAAGACTGGTTCCGCAAATGGAAGATAGCTATAAATCCCAGCAAAACAGAAGCCATCATGTTTTGCAAAAACATTAAAAACTTAAATTTCCCCCAGTTAAAAATCAATAACATCCAAATTCCCTGGTCTCAGGAGTGCAAATATTTAGGCGTAATACTCGACAGGAAACTCACTTGGAAGCCCCACTTTCTATACACCAAAAAGAAGTTCCGAAACGCAGCCAGAAAATTTTATCCCCTAATTTCTCGGAACTCCAAATTGCATAGAGATAACAAAATGCTTATCTACACTGCCTACCTTAGACCAATACTAACCTACTCTGCCCCGGTCTGGGGATATGCAGCTAAATCAAATATTAAAATACTTGAAAGTCAGCAAAACATTGTCATAGCCCAGATTTGCCACGCAACTTGGTATATGAGAGCCACAGATATTAGAAAAGCACTTAACTTCCCTTCATTTAAGGAATTCATTAAGAAGCTAGCAATCAACTTCTATAAGTCCTTTGACAATAGCGACAATGAAGCCATAAAATGCATTTCCAAATACAAGCCAGACCTAAAAGTCAAACGCCCTAGGAATATTCTTATTTCCTAGCCTTTTGCATTAATCTGAATCCACTCCTCCCCCATTGTTTACATTCAACCCTTCCCTCTCAGCCAAGTTGCATAATCAATCTCTCATCTGCATTCTCTCCCAGTCGGGCAGCGAATCAGTAACAGCCTTCAACCCCTGTACTCACGCACCTCCTCCTTCTCTCATACTCAGCCATGCAACGTCCACTCTCCACCTACTGCTCTGAAGCCTTGCCGCCATTGGACGACGATCAACACCATATAAAGTGATGTCCAGCCCTCAGCTCAGATCCTTACCTGACTTCGAAAGACTCTGACAGTCCATGGAAACTCACCAAAAGACATGCCAACACCAGTTTAAGCAATATTGGAGATAACGCCCCCTGCGGGGGCTAGGCGCTCCTAAAATTTTGTTCTGTGTTTTGTTCTGTGAGGTATCGACTTGCCAATTTTTGCTACTTTTCTGACTTGAAATTTTTCCGAAGTAATACAAAAGATTAAAAAAATCATGTTCGAAATGTTTTGAACAAATTTTGGTTAAATTGGTTGCTTTAAAATTTTCTCGGTGCAAGGACTTTTCACATTCCTTTCTCCTTTTTTTCATCTGGTGGAGAACTAAAAAACAAAATTAGAAGAAAAATCTGAAGCCATGTTTATACATTGAAGTTTAACAATCAAATTTAAAATAAATACATTTGCCAAAATGGATACGTAAGAAGTATACTGTTCTACTCTTTTATGTGCTCATTTCTTCATTTTATATCTATATATTAATACGTGAAGAGAAAACTTTGTACCCCTTTTTAAGAAAATTGCACTCACGGAGTAGTGTGAGATTTGGCTTAGTTAAAGTTCATATGGAGAAGGAGTGCAGAAAGATAAAATTTATGTAATGCTGATAGAACTCATAGGTAATTTTCACCGTTTTATGGTTGTGTACCGTTTTTTCGGAGTTTGCTGATCGTTGGACACGTATGGCTATACCATTGCACTACATCTATGTTGTCGCAGACTGCACTCGCTGGTTCCTGATTGTTCCTGGGTCTGGCCTCCCTTGAGGACCTTATGCGGAGTGGATGATGTTTAATTGATTTAACCAGCCCCACCCCCCCCGGCAGTGAAATCCACTCCAAGAGGAAGTTTATTTAGATTATTTATATAAAAAAAACCTCTTCGGAGTGAAATACAAAATGCGATGATTTAAATATGTCAATGTCTAACATATATTAGTCTGTGGTCAAACAGTCGCACAGAGTAGAGATTGTCTCTAAGAAATTTATAAATAGTATGCATTACTAATACAATAAATTGAATAAAATAAAACTTTCATTGTTTACGTTCATACTGAATGTCAAACACATAAAAGTCTGTGGTCAACACTCGTACAACACTTATTTTTTTTAACTGCCCGTTTTTTTTGTTTCAATAAAAAATAACCTCAATAACGTTCAAACTTAAAAATTTAATGAATTATGGTCGAATTTCGACCGCTGGGCAACATCTAGTTGTTATAAAAACGCATTTTAAAATGTAAATTCACTATTTACAGTTCATTTCTAGAAAATGTAATTAATTTAAATTTTGATACTATTACTATATTTGATAAATATACGTACACTACATAGTATGCAATATTATAAGTAGTAAAAATTAACTTTTAATTTCTATGCCCTAGGAAATGTTTTTTATAAGATGTGAGCCTTGCGAAAGTAACACGTACATCATTTTAAACATGTTTTGCATTGATGTAACGAATTATAATTAGATTAGGTGGATATGTTAAATTAAACAAATACTCATGGTTTAAACAATCTTTTGAGAAAAACTAATGAAATATCTAAAAAGTTATTCATCAATTCCTATTCTAAAATGTTGATGCACTCGAATGAAAATATTTCCATTATTTAAAAAATAAATAATTCATTAAAAAATAATTATTTTTACGTTTTTAAATTTACCACAAACGTACAAGTGTATTGTTTCCAATTCAAATAAACAAACTCTGCAAATCAAAATTCAACTAAACAGCTACCAAGAGTCACCTACTCGTAATATATTAACGATATTAATCTAAAATAACCGAACTACACAATCTGCATACAAGTAACTAAAAACAACTTTCTAAACACGGGATATTTGAAGAAGAAACGAAAGACGCCAAAACACGGATCTAAGGCGCCAAGCAGCATTTTTGAGTAAACCGTAAAACATTTCATTTTGGCATGAAATACAAAATTTTTATGGCCCCAAAACTGTTTTCTATCAGATTGCAGATATTCAAATTGTTCTCAAGAAATCAAATAATACCAAAAAGTGTTCATAATAACGAATAAGCATTGAATATTCTACGATGTTATGCAATGCTACTCTTTCCAAAAGGAGTTAAAAAGTAAAAAGAAGCAGATAAGTAAATGCTAACATTCCTGTGGAATGAATAGGGAGATCCTTTAGCTCCTCTCTCATTGCAACAACCATTTTTGTTCAATAAATGCGCTGTTGTCGGCGTCTCAATGAGCCTTCCCTATGACAAATCCTAGAGAACGTTCTCCGAGTTGAAGATCTGTCCGCAAGTCACGTGATTTTACTCGAGCATCGGTTGGCAACCCCTATGCGTTCTCTATGTATATTCCTTCTCTATGTCATGAATCCTTATCCTTTCCTTTCGGAGGATGCTGCTTTTGCATGAAGGAGTCGGATCCATTCCATCACCATATTTGTAGATAAATTTCTTCCGAAGGAGGCTCTATACTATTGGGTCTCGGTTGAACCGAATGAAATTAATCGGATTAAGCCAACACCTCCTAAAATTTAATTATTGGTTTTTAATTAATTTTTGGTTTAGAATACTTGTAAGTATGGGGGATAGAGGTTAGAATAGGATTTATTTAAAATTTTTCCGATAATAACTTAGGTTTGAAAAAAAGGAGTAAAATTAAACAAAATATTGAATTCCACAGACAAAACTTCTTAAAAAATTATAGAAATTTAAATTATCGAAAATATTAGTCATGCAGCCTAAAGGTGGAAAAAGGCATGGTGCGAATTGCTCGGGATAGAAAGCGAATCTGCAATCTTATTATTAGGAGTACTAGCCCAGATAGCAAAGAAGGTTGCGGAAAGGTTGCCATTTCACTTTCCATAGGCTGTCTGCGAAAGCATTTCCGAGCAAACCGTTTCGGAAACCATTACAGCAAGGTTTACATAGGAAAGCTTTTTATGAACTACCTCATAGCAATAGCAAAA
>BGPR01039728.1:2109-14202 GCA_013235015.1 Araneus ventricosus
TTTAATGAATAATTTTGATTAATAATTATAATTAGATAATTAATTATATTGATATTAATTTTAATGAATAATTTTGATTAATAATTATAAATTGATAATTAATTATATTGATGATAATTTTAATAATTAGTTTTAATTACTAATTATTTTTTAATTAACATTTCTGGAAATAAAGCGAAACTGTAGTTTAAGAAAAGCGATTTTGGAATACATTAATATTGTACTAAGATTTTAATATATATATGAAATGATTTCGTGGTTGTAGTCAGTAAAAAGCCGAGCTATATTCTAATTTTCTTTTATTATGGGAGAGTGACGGAATGTACGTACATCTTGGTTGAAGTTTTCAAGCCAAAAGAGAACAGAAAATCCCTGCTTTTTCTCAGGTAGGGATTTAACAGACACACACGTGATCAAAGTGAAGGGAATAATAGCTATTTTTAATAAATTACGTAAGTGTTTTAGGGAAAATGCATGGCGACAAGGAGACGCGACATGATTTTCTGTGGGCACGTGAAAACGATTAAAATATTCTTTTAGTAATAAATATGCCAAAATGAGAGATTTAATATACCTCCAGCGCGGGAAATAGAACGAAACTGGAGTTTATGAAAAGTGATTTTGGAATACGTTAAGACTTTAAAATATATAATATTAGAATTTAGAGGAAAATTTAGTAAGATTATATATATATATTATGAATTACCTATTTATTTTCAATCAGTTATTTCATAGAATATCTAGGTATTACATGGATTACCTAGTTGAATACCTAGTTATTCTATGAAATAACTGAATTATACTATTTAACGGTAACGTATACATGAGAAGATGCATGTACAACTGTTTAAATTTAGGTTTACCGAATTTGACTTCCTTAATTTCTTCATTCTTTCCTTAATTTGAAAGAAAAAAAAACCTATTGGACAATTTGAAGTTAGAGGGAAGGAGTAATGAATAAAATATTGACTTATTAATATTTTTCTATTGATAAATAGTTATTAGTTACTATGTTTTAAAGAATGAATGTTTCTGATAATTTCTAATTGGCTTATACAGGAATTTCATGATTGATCATTTTCTCCACAGAAAAGAAAGCAAACTTCGAAATGCATTTTCCTGAGGCTGCGAATTTCGCAAATTTTCCTTACGATTACTGGTCAGTGATGCACTATGACGCATACGCCTTCTCCAAATCGCCAAAGTTACCTACGATGAAGCCAAAGAAGCCAAATGTGCGATTAAGAGATTTGGGACGCGCCAAGGCGGTTGGCGTACTCACAAATACCGACAAAGAGAAATTGAAAGCGTTATATGAATGTGAAGATATTAAATAAAGAAATTTATTTGTTAACCAATTGTAAATAAAGTATGCTATTTTAGATCTTTTGTAGACATTAATTTGAATAACTTAATACAACAGCAAAGCATTTACACATAAAGAAAGACATTGTGACTTTTTTTTAGATTCTTTTACAGAAATTAGATCAGAAATACACTGGTGGACAAATGCTGAGGACCATTTTTAAGATGCGAAAAATTTCGACTTAATAGAAATAACAATGATTCGCAATCAGGTGCGGAGAATCGTGGGACATACAATTGTTAGAACTCACATTTTACAGTGAAGATTCGGTCACTAGGACCTTTTGGGGACCGTCCACAGATTGATGAAGTTAAAATTATTTTGGCCCACCCCTTTTCACACAAAGCTGAGTTGAAACTTTCATGAATGGTTTTGTTTAATGCGCATCATGTTTACATGCATTTTCGTAAAAATGGCAAAATATTCGTGAGGATGTAAAGATTTCTTTCAAAAATCCCTAATTTTTCCTCTGCATGTTTTTTGCTTATAACATGCAGAGTTTTCAACCAAATTGTACCAAACTTACCGAGTATTTTGCAATATGTAGAAGAAGTTCTGTATTAAAATTTGAATCAAATAATTTGAATATGCTAGGAAATAAGAGTATTTAAAGTATATAATTTTTTACTTTCGCATGTGCGAAAGTAGCGAAATTTTTCTTTCAAAAGTTCAAAGCCAGATATATAGGGCAACTTATGTAAAAATTTCAATTCACTATCGTTAATATTCAGAAAGATATCGACATTGCAGCGAGATAAATTTCGGTATACTCTAAGAGAAACCAATTGATAAGGGTCCATACAGAAACTGAAATTTATTGAACTGGAATCTTCGAATAGTTATAATCGAAATACAATTTAGATTATGTATTTAATTTATTAATATACATGAGTATTCAGGATATTCAACTTCCATAAAATTCAATATTACTGTTCGAAGATTCTAGTTAAAAAATATCAATTTGTGCAAGAACCCTCATCATTTGTCTTCTCTTAGAGTGTACCGAAATTCACCAAGTTGCAATGCCGATACCTTTCTGAATACTAATGCTATTGAACTGGAATTTTTATATAAGTTGTCCTATATTGAATTGCCCTATATGGCTTTGAAGTTTCGAAAGAAAAATTTCGTTACTTCGTGGACGTCAATTTGTGGACGGTCCCCTAAATGCCATAGTGACCGAATCTTCAATGTAAAATGTGAGTTCCGACAATTTTATGTTTCACGATCTCCGCAACTAATTGCGAACCATTGTTTTCAATTAAGTCCAAATGTTCCAAAATCTTAAAATGGTTCTTAGCATTTGTCCACCAGTGTATTTGTACGATAAACCACTGATTGTACAGGCTATTTGTTCTACAAATCGAATAATTTATGCTCCCTAAAAATTCGATTATTCTGTTTTCAATATATAATAATACACATATATTAAATCACTAGCCCCCTTCGGCGACCAGCTTGATCGTCGGAAATAAAATTTCAACTGAATCTCTTATGTATCATTTTATATTCATGGTTTCCTTAACAAAATTGTTTTAAAATTCAAATTTCTATAGATATTTAGCTCGTGTCCTTTTCGTAGCCTTGCACCTGTTCTGTTCCTTGTCTACATTAACGTAAACTACGCATTTCATTGCAACATTAAATTGGCGTGGCACATTTTACGTCCAGTAGCATGCTAATTGGCTTAAAACACGTTGATAAAAAGAATTAAAACATAGCAAAGATAATCTTTCTGTTTTATTGGATTATTTTATTATATACTTACCATTTTGAGGACTTCATTTACAAATTCCACAGAAAAATTGATCAAATAAAAGAAGAAAGTAAAATCCAAAGGATATTTTCTAAGCTTTAAACAATGAAAGAGAAACACGCAATTAAATATTTGTTTAAACAATGAAAACGGTTTGAAATGTGTTGCAAGAATGAAAAGTATTGTTGTAAATTATGTCAAAAAATATTTTTTAATTTAATATTAGAGAAAAATCGTACAACTTTATTGATAAAAGATAATTTTTTGCGCTTTTAGATGGTGTTAAAATGATTTTTGCGCTGTAATATTTTCGAAAGGTATTAAAGAAAAAAAGCCAAAATTTCGTTTATTTTTTAATTACTTAAAAATCTAATTAAAATTTCAAAAAGAACTCCGAGGTGCACATTCCCACCCTCCAAAGAATGTTCTTGACAAATTTCGTAGCTCTATGTCCAGCGGTCTGCCCTGTAGATAGCCAACACACAGACACACGCACGCATTCTCTTTCATTATTACTAGAGATTACAGAGTGCAGTTTCTCACATCTGATATTAAGTTTCAAATATTCTAAATAAATTTAATATCTTTATAATTTATATTAGAAACAGCTGGAAAAATTCATGCTTAAAAATAAAATAATAAATAATAAACAGATATGATAAGTCAAATATACTGATACAGGAGAAATGGCCAATCAGGAAATGTCCCCTTTAGAAGTTTATAAGAATAACTTATCTTAAAAGCAATATTACCGGAAATTGATGCATTAATCTTAATTTCCTATATAACTCGGAAAAACTGCGTAGGATTCATTTAAAATAGTAAAGGCTCTTAAGAGATTATAACAAAAATGTACCAAAAGTTAAATTATCTCTATAATTTTCGAAGGTAATATTAACTCAATACTCGTATACTTCCGATACTTTATCTATTCACCATTAATGTGCTAACAAAATGAGCCAAGGAAAACGAAATAATAAATTTTCTTAACTTACTTTTTCAGTAACCCTTTTCAACACAAAATCTCTCATATTTAACAAACTACAAACAACAACTTAATTCAACCAAGCCATAATTCAAATTTTCTATTTATTGCATGATATAAATGCAGAAAAAAATACGATTGAAATAATTTCAAGACGAGGCATTGGTTTATTAAGAACATTCGTAAAACTTATTTATTTTTTGGATATCCAGATCTGTGAAAACTCCTTCAGCCTGCCCATAACCGAGCTGCTTCAATGGTATATGTTCATTCGTTGGTTTCAGTGTCGGGAGAGATCTATCTTGAGCAAACATGTAGGCTCCGTAATGCATCACAGATCGGTAATCGTAGTCAAGGTCCAGGAGGTCGATCTCTGAAGGGCGCATCTTCGCGAAATTTGGTTCCATACCTTAAAAAAAATAAATCCTAGTTTGTAGGTTTGAGTTTTAGAATTAGAGAGAAATCACTTTCCCATTTCAGAGGGCTCTGAAAGTGTTCAATTGCTCTAAATAAAACAAAATTTGGACAGCAAGAATTTCGAATTGTGCGCTTGTCATTTATTAACCTTTTGAGGACCGAATTATTATGAATTGCTTTTTTTTCCAAACCTACGGTACTTAAAACAAATTAACACCGGTTATGTCCTTATGCAGTTAAAAAAATGTTTAGTATCCAAATACGGAAATAGTCGATGTTATTTGTTTAATGTTATTTGTTTGTATAACTTGAGCAAATTAAACAATATTTCGCCGTCCAAGACCATCAAATTCGGATTTCTTGTGCATGGAAAGGTTGATACAATACTCTTTATAGAATGATCTTATCATTATTTTGGAATAGTCTTTTTGGAACTATCTATACTGCGTCTAACTTGGAATTATGGGATAACAGCCTTTGTTGCTTCAAATTCCATAACTCTTTAATTCAAGTTCAAATTAAACACTATTCGTGTCACAGCGCCCATACAATTGCATTATTTGTTGGATAAAAACGAAGCTAAGTTGTGAGCGAACATTCTTTAGTTATCTGAATGTCATACTTACATTACAAGAAAATGCTTTTCTAGTAAAATTGTTCTATCGAAACCAACAGAATTCTGTTTCAGTTTTTAAAGAGTTCCTTCGTAAGAATCATTTACAAAGAGATCAATCTCTCCACTTGATCGTTGCAACCTGACGCAGAAATTGAAAAAAACGGACATTCAGCCATGAATCGATTCTATTTGCATGGAAGACGTGGGTACAGCGGTCATGAAAACTAGCAGTCATTCGCCAAATTGTAGGATCAATGTGTGAACTGTTTCCCGTCGTACAGATATGTCGTATTCCACTTTACGAGTAATCATTTTGCATTTTTATCCTCACGAAAGTAAGCATGTTCAACAATTGCATTACGCGGACTCGGAGATTCGCGAGACTTTTGCGCTTAAGTTTCTTGCTCTGATGGCAGTTGATGTCACTGGACCATGGAGCCTTCTGTGGATTGACGAACCTCACTTTTGTCTCAATGGCCATATCAACACCCGCAATTGTTGAGACTGAGCATAGGAAAACCCTCAAGCGATCCACGAACATGTAAACCACATGAACCACAATAAAATGTGGTTTTGCGATCACTTTCATTATTGTGTCGTATTTTTTGAAGGGATAACAGCAATTTGAATCCAAATGTGCCTTGTCACTGGACAACGGGTGGGCTGAAGGATTTTGTAATCCCAGAACTTAAACGACGTCAGTGTCTTCAGAACGTCACTTTCACGCAGGATGGCGTGCATCCCCACTTTGCTTGTTCGGCACAGCAATAATTAAGAGAGAATTTCAAATTCGTGTGTGATCAACCACTATTTCTCAACAGCTCGGCTTCCTCATTCGATTCAGGCGACTTTTGTTCATAAGGTTTCGCGAAGGCCAACGTCAACCGTGTCAGACCTTTATCTGAACCAGCTCTGAAAGTCAGAATTCATCACCATGTTCTGCATTCGGACAGACTCTTTGCATTCAGAGGCGAAAAACATTTTGTTTGCTATTCGAACACCTTGCTCTTGCCGAAAGTGGACATTCCAAACAAGCATATTAAGCTGGCATATTGGAGATTAAAATGTATAAGTTTACTAAACTTTTAGATGTGTGTTCTAACGCCACCTTTCGCTCAATTTTTGTACTAAATACTTCTATTTAACAAATGAATGACATCAAATGAATTAAATCTTTAAATTCGCAAATTTTGTCTCATTCGGAGCAATTAGAAGGCACACTAGAACCCTCGGAAGGAGGTGATTTGTTTTAAGCTCACTCTGTACAAGAAAAAACAATTTTAAAATGTAAAAGATATTCATAATTATTTAAAAAGAAATTAATAAATACGAAAAATGATGGTATCAGTTCTAAATGGATATATTAGGCCAGTGGTTCCCAATCTTTTTGGTTGTGCGGACCACCTTTTGTATAAAAAAAATTTCGTGGCCCACCAACAAAATATACAATTAAAAATATGCAAACACATATAATACATTCATATATTATATGCACGTATATGACATCAATTAGTAAAGCGTACTGTAAAAGGATTAAAAATATATTGTTTATAAAGCAAAAAAAAAAAACAAGTGACGACTCTTGAAGTTTCCTTAACTTCGACTCTTGACTAGCATTCCGCGGCCCACTAATACGCCATCCGAGGTACTCAAGTGGGCCACGGCCCATGGGTTGGGAACCGCTATATTAGACAATTATCACATCACATACGTTTCACATGATTAACAAAAGACTGTAACTCATTCAAAATAAGATTTGTTTGTATAAAACTAAATTACCCTTGAGGAATTTAATTTATACGACTGAATTGTTAGCACTATTGGAGGCGAAATTTTAAAAGATAAATAAGAGAAAAAAATGCATACCAGGAACTATATTATCCCACCAAACACGAACGTAATTATCTCTGTCATAACGAGTTTGCTCGTGCAAAAAGCCTAGTGCATGCATCATTTCATGCAAGATGACGCCTTTTTTCATGCAGATCTCAGACTCCAGCGATAAAGACTGAACTCCGCCAATTCTGCCCATCTCAGCGTAACATCTATGATGAATGAAAACAAATAAATCACTTAGTTTTCGTTTTATAAATGCATGTACATGTACAATTAGACAAAATTATAAAATTTTATGCAAGAATGCAAAATTGGAAACACTCAAATCTAATTAATACTGTCTAGTATTTTTAGTTTTATTTATTATTTTTATTAATGTTTTTTAAAAATATTTTCAGGGTTAGAATAAAGTTGTAACATTAAAGCACTCGAACTTCTAATTTATGTATTCGAAATCTTTTAAAGCTCAGTTGCACGAGAATGTCTGAGTGTAGTCTGTGGCTTCCATTTTTTTCTGGACTGTGATATAAACATTTTTGAAATTTCGATGCGCGTTTGGATGTTTATTTTAGTATCTGTCCTGAATGATGTGTATTTGTATGAAAAAGAAAATGGAGGCCTTTCTAGGAGGGCGCCATTTTTTTTTCTCTTGATAGAATCAGATCGGCAATAATTTAGCCCGTCTTTTGATGGCAATTTTCGTTTCTTTTTTGATTACGGATTGAAAAGAACTTTGGAATGAATAGGAGATAATGGCCTTTGTAGCTTTAAATCCCATAAACCCCCTTCACTCAATCAATTTATTTGTATACTGTCTCCGTTTTCTCATTTTCTGTGCATTTAAGTGTATCAACGGTTATTTAAAAAAGCTGTTAATAAATTTAGTGCAAAGTATTTTAAATAGTATAAGAAAGTATCTAAGCATACTAGAAGTGTTTATTTAATAATGCATTTCTTAATAAATAAACATAAATCTGAAAATTTTACACACTGAAAACAAAATTTACCCTGTAAAGATTTTCATGGCAAAACATGGAACGCCATTTTCAGCAAACATACGTGGATACATTTTGTGTATGATTCAAAAAATTAATTTGACTTGTGTAGTGATACAGTTATCATGCGACTCTATACTATTTCAACAGGCGATAAAAATGTCAGATAAAAAAACTGACAAAAAAATTCTTTTTTTGTTGGTATAAGTTTCAATGTGAACTTAAAGTTCATTCTATTTATCTCCATGTCCAATGTTTTTAACTATATGCATAATGTCGAATTTTGAGTCTATCATTTAACTTATATGAGCAGGAATAGAATAATGTACGTTTACATGCTTATTGTCTCTCAATGCGAAATACGCATGAGACCAATGGGTTAAGCTTAGTTTAGTTATATTAATTTCGTCATTTTGAATCGTTGTTAGATGACTTGGGTGACACCTGAACTGGAAAATGCAAGCCATTCTAATTCTTTTTTTGTCAGAACGATTATATCATATTGTTTTCATTTTAGAATGCATTACATGATTTTTTTCCTTCCATTTCATAATTTTAATATTTTACGAACTTATTTAAATTAAAAGTTATTCAATTTATTAGCAAAAATACAGTTTTGTAGCCAATTTAAAACGGTTTCCTTTCTTCTAATAAAAAAAGAAAGCCAATACTCTGCAAAAGTCATAAAAAGAACAAGTAAAAATGAATATTATCTGAAATTAAACTTAATTAATTTTAACTGTAGAGTATGAATACCCCATATCACTGTATATTTCTACGTAATCGTCTTCATCTGTTCTTTCTACCCATCTGATGCAAGTATGTTTTTCGAACTCATCCATAGAAGATCTAATCAGCTTTATGTCACTCTCAGCTGAAAAAAAATAAAGCGTCTTTTGTACTTCATAAAATATACTGTCTTTACAGTAATTCAGCCCTTTAAAAAGATGAATCTTAAACCTGTTAATTCTCTAATTTTAACAGTAAAAAGTGATACGGAAATGGCTACTGAAAATTTTCTATTTGTCTTTTAGTCTTCTCATTACTGTTTCGAAGTAGCATTTTCATATTTCGAGTAATCTGAAGACATATGGTGAAAATTGCAAAACATGATTAAGGGCCCAATATCCCTAGATGTATCCCCAAAACTTCTATTAGTTCAAGATAAAATAAAATTTCATTTACTTAATAAAAAGAAAAAACATATTAGTCAATTAGTATTAACTTTCGAATAAAAGATAATAGAAAAAAATTCAACAATGCCATTTGGATTTTTATTAATTAATATAAAAAATGAAACAAAAATGCTGGACACTTTTTTTCTCATGAAATATTCAACTTCCTTTTTTTTTCAGAAATATCACTATCTTTCATAGAGTTGCCGTATACATGGTTTTGTATCACACGATTCAGAAGCAAAAATCTGTATATCTTTTTCACACCAAAACCGCTGTTTCATAAATTTTACATCTTTTCCTTAAAGCCATTAACATAATATTTTACATATTGAAGAATTTGCCTAGTAGCAAAATGGAGCAATATTTTTATTCAAAATCATTGTAAAATGCAAAGGGAGTAACAAACAAAAACATTTCTAGAATTGAAGGCAACAGTTATAATGAAAGTAAAATATCGGCTCCAGTTCTTCGCCACAATGTAATAAAATTAATTGATTGTATCTGAAGATACTGAAAAAAACGGAAGCTTTTTGTAATACTAAGTTATCCAATTTTTTAAACTCGCCAGAAACTCCTTCGAACCATTTGCGTCTTACATATGAATCGATTGATGTTAAAAGGGGACTTCTGACAGATAGCAGAGAACTGCTGTAATGATGTTAAAAGGGCTCTTCTGCGAAGAAGCCTTCTTCTAACATCACATGGAAACTTTGATGCTGAAGCAAAAACGAAAATAAAAAATGTAATTTCCACCGAGAATGCAGAAGTCCCCTTTTAACATCAATCGATTCATATATTATGTAATTTTAAATATCTGAATTAGAATATCATGTAAAGCTTGTGCAAATTCTAACATTAAAATACTCTCCTACACAAACAGATGATCCCATCTGGGGACACCTCAAGTATGAGGATGAGAAGTCGCTGGATAAGTAAGCAGATATCGCCCCTGGATGTGGGTACAGTGGAGGCTGAGTTACCCCTCATCGATGAAGATACGTGGCTCCTTCTGGAGGGTCCGGGACGAGGCCGGTGATGGATATTTGTACTCCGACTTCAGTATCCGACTTGATGTGAGGCCGTGGTGGCCTAGTGTTAAGGTCTCGACCCGGGACAGGAGGGCCGCAGGTTCGAAACCCGATTCCACTGAAGATCAGCCGTGTATGGGGCCTGTTGCACGCTAAATCATACGTAGTGGCCAAATGTCCCCTCATGTGTCGTCCTCGTCATCTGACCGCGGTTCAAAATTACGAAGTCCGTCCCTAAATAGCCCTCGTGTTAATTCAAAACGGGACGTTAATCTAACCTAACCTAACCGAATTTTTGTAGCGATCGTTCTTCAATTGACCCCGAACGCTAAGGGCTTACTCGATTTTCGATTATACAAACAGATTATTCTTTACTCTTAAAGAGAATGTCACTGCGAATTTCCATGTTTTTTGTTTTAATGTAATGTACTCGGGAACTACAAGCAGTTCTAGGATATTTTTCCTCCTTTAAAATGGATGTACTACTTACAATATATTTCATCCAGTTCGTAAGGGACAATTCCATCGGGCCATCTCAGCCATTTGTGAGTGGTTGCATACCTATCCTAAGAAATATTAATTCATAAATCAGATAAGGCAAGAGATATCAGATATCAAAAGGTTTTCTTTTTGTACATTTACATTATCTGAATGCATATAATGGAAAATTAGGAAAACAACTATAGAATCGGAGAAATCTTCACGATATAAAACTAATATTCATCAGCAGATTTAGGATAAGATAAGCGTTTATTGTCAATTTAACCCTCTGATTCATAAGGCCATGGAAATAAAGGGACCTCAAAATACGGGAACGTCCGAGCTCCTCTCTAAAAGATAAGGGAAATTCACTTTCCCCCTCAAAAACCACAATGACGGCTGGCATTGTCCGAATTGTAAGAAAAATCCCCTCTTCCCCAAACACATATGGGCGAGCTACTCTAACGAAGAAAGCACGCGCCGCGGGTGTGAAATCAATCACACTTAACGAAAGGGGACGGAAATTTCAGAGTGACATTCGAACGGCTATCGTCTTTTGCTTGAAGGGACGTCTGGGACTGTCCCGTATCGATAGAGTTAAATTAGGTGGGTAAGCGGTATTTGTTCATATAAATCTATAACCTTTTTAAAATAAATTATATTGATTCGAAAAAATATCAGGTTGTAAATTTTAAAATTCAGTTATGAGTTTGGGAAAATAGTAGTAAAAAGTTAAACGAATAATTTTAAAGAGTTGGCCAGATTAGTTATAAATACAATACAATGCTTTCTGTGATTCATTTTCTTAAAACCTACTTGGTGTCTTTCAGATTTTAAAAACATTACGTTTGTTGTCGAACTTTACATTAAAGCACAGATTCATTTTCATTTTTATTTTTGTACGCAATTTTCAAATGTTGGATGATGTTAGTCTTACTTGAGAAACTGACTGTGAATTTTCTAAAAATTGCATGCATAAAATTAAACATATTATTTAAAATTTTCTTTATTCAATAAATTTTTTATTAAGGGAGATTTTATGAGAGTAAAATCAGCATAAGAATTACTTTCCTAATTATCTCTTTTGAATGATAACAGTCTCCTATATAACTGATATTGTATCAAAAATGTATTTTCCAAAATCCGTGAAATGTAAGGAAAAAAACATATGGAATAATATTTTAAAAAGGAACTAGAAACCCTTAATTTTAAAAAATTCATTTTTAATTTCTTACCTCATCAAAAGTCCCGTTTCGTAGAAGAATATCTCCTTGGAAAAGATCTGAATTATCTAGATAAAAGAATCTTGTGAAAGATACATGAGCGAATGTTAAAAAAATTTTAACATAGAAAATAAAATTTCCCTCCTATTTTGCTTCTGACTCAATTTTTGAAGAATTCCCGTTAATTAACCTAGCAAAGAAGACAAGTGTAAA
>BGPR01039729.1:0-14201 GCA_013235015.1 Araneus ventricosus
TTTTGCTATTGCTATGAGGTAGTTCATAAAAAGCTTTCCTATGTAAACCTTGCTGTAATGGTTTCCGAAACGGTTTGCTCGGAAATGCTTTCGCAGACAGCCTATGGAAAGTGAAATGGCAACCTTTCCGCAACCTTCTTTGCTATCTGGGCTAGTACTCCTAATAATAAGATTGCAGATTCGCTTTCTATCCCGAGCAATTCGCACCATGCCTTTTTCCACCTTTAGGCTGCATGACTAATATTTTCGATAATTTAAATTTCTATAATTTTTTAAGAAGTTTTGTCTGTGGAATTCAATATTTTGTTTAATTTTACTCCTTTTTTCAAACCTAAGTTATTATCGGAAAAATTTTAAATAAATCCTATTCTAACCTCTATCCCCCATACTTACAAGTATTCTAAACCAAAAATTAATTAAAAACCAATAATTAAATTTTAGGAGGTGTTGGCTTAATCCGATTAATTTCATTCGGTTCAACCGAGACCCAATAGTATAGAGCCTCCTTCGGAAGAAATTTATCTACAAATATGGTGATGGAATGGATCCGACTCCTTCATGCAAAAGCAGCATCCTCCGAAAGGAAAGGATAAGGATTCATGACATAGAGAAGGAATATACATAGAGAACGCATAGGGGTTGCCAACCGATGCTCGAGTAAAATCACGTGACTTGCGGACAGATCTTCAACTCGGAGAACGTTCTCTAGGATTTGTCATAGGGAAGGCTCATTGAGACGCCGACAACAGCGCATTTATTGAACAAAAATGGTTGTTGCAATGAGAGAGGAGCTAAAGGATCTCCCTATTCATTCCACAGGAATGTTAGCATTTACTTATCTGCTTCTTTTTACTTTTTAACTCCTTTTGGAAAGAGTAGCATTGCATAACATCGTAGAATATTCAATGCTTATTCGTTATTATGAACACTTTTTGGTATTATTTGATTTCTTGAGAACAATTTGAATATCTGCAATCTGATAGAAAACAGTTTTGGGGCCATAAAAATTTTGTATTTCATGCCAAAATGAAATGTTTTACGGTTTACTCAAAAATGCTGCTTGGCGCCTTAGATCCGTGTTTTGGCGTCTTTCGTTTCTTCTTCAAATATCCCGTGTTTAGAAAGTTGTTTTTAGTTACTTGTATGCAGATTGTGTAGTTCGGTTATTTTAGATTAATATCGTTAATATATTACGAGTAGGTGACTCTTGGTAGCTGTTTAGTTGAATTTTGATTTGCAGAGTTTGTTTATTTGAATTGGAAACAATACACTTGTACGTTTGTGGTAAATTTAAAAACGTAAAAATAATTATTTTTTAATGAATTATTTATTTTTTAAATAATGGAAATATTTTCATTCGAGTGCATCAACATTTTAGAATAGGAATTGATGAATAACTTTTTAGATATTTCATTAGTTTTTCTCAAAAGATTGTTTAAACCATGAGTATTTGTTTAATTTAACATATCCACCTAATCTAATTATAATTCGTTACATCAATGCAAAACATGTTTAAAATGATGTACGTGTTACTTTCGCAAGGCTAACATCTTATAAAAAACATTTCCTAGGGCATAGAAATTAAAAGTTAATTTTTACTACTTATAATATTGCATACTATGTAGTGTACGTATATTTATCAAATATAGTAATAGTATCAAAATTTAAATTAATTACATTTTCTAGAAATGAACTGTAAATAGTGAATTTACATTTTAAAATGCGTTTTTATAACAACTAGATGTTGCCCAGCGGTCGAAATTCGACCATAATTCATTAAATTTTTAAGTTTGAACGTTATTGAGGTTATTTTTTATTGAAACAAAAAAAACGGGCAGTTAAAAAAAATAAGTGTTGTACGAGTGTTGACCACAGACTTTTATGTGTTTGACATTCAGTATGAACGTAAACAATGAAAGTTTTATTTTATTCAATTTATTGTATTAGTAATGCATACTATTTATAAATTTCTTAGAGACAATCTCTACTCTGTGCGACTGTTTGACCACAGACTAATATATGTTAGACATTGACATATTTAAATCATCGCATTTTGTATTTCACTCCGAAGAGGTTTTTTTTATATAAATAATCTAAATAAACTTCCTCTTGGAGTGGATTTCACTGCCGGGGGGGGTGGGGCTGGTTAAATCAATTAAACATCATCCACTCCGCATAAGGTCCTCAAGGGAGGCCAGACCCAGGAACAATCAGGAACCAGCGAGTGCAGTCTGCGACAACATAGATGTAGTGCAATGGTATAGCCATACGTGTCCAACGATCAGCAAACTCCGAAAAAACGGTACACAACCATAAAACGGTGAAAATTACCTATGAGTTCTATCAGCATTACATAAATTTTATCTTTCTGCACTCCTTCTCCATATGAACTTTAACTAAGCCAAATCTCACACTACTCCGTGAGTGCAATTTTCTTAAAAAGGGGTACAAAGTTTTCTCTTCACGTATTAATATATAGATATAAAATGAAGAAATGAGCACATAAAAGAGTAGAACAGTATACTTCTTACGTATCCATTTTGGCAAATGTATTTATTTTAAATTTGATTGTTAAACTTCAATGTATAAACATGGCTTCAGATTTTTCTTCTAATTTTGTTTTTTAGTTCTCCACCAGATGAAAAAAAGGAGAAAGGAATGTGAAAAGTCCTTGCACCGAGAAAATTTTAAAGCAACCAATTTAACCAAAATTTGTTCAAAACATTTCGAACATGATTTTTTTAATCTTTTGTATTACTTCGGAAAAATTTCAAGTCAGAAAAGTAGCAAAAATTGGCAAGTCGATACCTCACAGAACAAAACACAGAACAAAATTTTAGGAGCGCCTAGCCCCCGCAGGGGGCGTTATCTCCAATATTGCTTAAACTGGTGTTGGCATGTCTTTTGGTGAGTTTCCATGGACTGTCAGAGTCTTTCGAAGTCAGGTAAGGATCTGAGCTGAGGGCTGGACATCACTTTATATGGTGTTGATCGTCGTCCAATGGCGGCAAGGCTTCAGAGCAGTAGGTGGAGAGTGGACGTTGCATGGCTGAGTATGAGAGAAGGAGGAGGTGCGTGAGTACAGGGGTTGAAGGCTGTTACTGATTCGCTGCCCGACTGGGAGAGAATGCAGATGAGAGATTGATTATGCAACTTGGCTGAGAGGGAAGGGTTGAATGTAAACAATGGGGGAGGAGTGGATTCAGATTAATGCAAAAGGCTAGGAAATAAGAATATTCCTAGGGCGTTTGACTTTTAGGTCTGGCTTGTATTTGGAAATGCATTTTATGGCTTCATTGTCGCTATTGTCAAAGGACTTATAGAAGTTGATTGCTAGCTTCTTAATGAATTCCTTAAATGAAGGGAAGTTAAGTGCTTTTCTAATATCTGTGGCTCTCATATACCAAGTTGCGTGGCAAATCTGGGCTATGACAATGTTTTGCTGACTTTCAAGTATTTTAATATTTGATTTAGCTGCATATCCCCAGACCGGGGCAGAGTAGGTTAGTATTGGTCTAAGGTAGGCAGTGTAGATAAGCATTTTGTTATCTCTATGCAATTTGGAGTTCCGAGAAATTAGGGGATAAAATTTTCTGGCTGCGTTTCGGAACTTCTTTTTGGTGTATAGAAAGTGGGGCTTCCAAGTGAGTTTCCTGTCGAGTATTACGCCTAAATATTTGCACTCCTGAGACCAGGGAATTTGGATGTTATTGATTTTTAACTGGGGGAAATTTAAGTTTTTAATGTTTTTGCAAAACATGATGGCTTCTGTTTTGCTGGGATTTATAGCTATCTTCCATTTGCGGAACCAGTCTTCGATTGTGGCGAGGTGTCTGTTGAGTGCTAGCTGGATGAAATTTGGGTTTTTGTTTTGTGCTAAAACTGCGGTATCATCCTCGTACATGCAGAGCAGAGTGTTGAACTGTTTTGGAACATCATTTATGTAGCAGGAGAATAGAACAGGACCTACCTTGGAACCCTGAGCTACACCTGCTTGAATAATTTTTAGATCTGATAGTTCATCTTTCACTCTGACTCTGAAGCTCCTATTCGTAAGGTATGAGTCAAAAATTTTAACTAGGTACTGAGGTGTATTAAGAGTGATGAGTTTATGAATTAACCAGTCTTTCCATACTCTATCGAAAGCTTTTTGTATATCTAGGAAGACAGCTCCAGTTTTCTGTTTCTTAGTGAATCCCTCAGTAATATATTCAGTTACTCTTACTAGCTGGTGGGTGATTGAGAGTTTGGGCCTAAAGCCAAATTGTTCGGGGCAGAGGAGATTGTTTTCATTAAGGTGTTCATTGAATCTAGTCAGGATAACTTGCTCAGCAATTTTGCTTAGTGAGGAAAGTAGTGAAATGGGTCTATAACTGGCTGGGATCCTTCCCAGGTTTAAGAATCGGAATGACTACAGCTGTCTTCCATCTCGTGGGGAAGTGTCCGATTAAGAGTATTCTTTGAATTATAAATGTAAAAATTATGGTGATGTTAGGGGGGAATTTTTAATAATTTTGTTAGAAATGTTATCTGCTCCTGGTGCCTTGTTGTTTTTTAATTTTTTGATATGACTGATGATTTCAGAAAGGAGGGGGAGGTCTTTATCTGCACATCTGGTAAACGTTGATTTTCTTAGGCCCTCGAATGAGTTTTTAACTAACATTTCAGTTTCATGGTGCTTGAGTTCATTTAGTGTGAATTGAGTCTCCAGGCTGCTAGCTAGGCAATTTGCTTTATCCAGATCAGTTAAAGCAATTTTGTTGCTTCCACAAAGGGCAGGGATATTTTTGTGCTTCTTTTGGAATGGATTAACAAATTTCAAGAGGGAGTGATCATATGTGTTAATATTTATAAGTTTGTTGTTTAAGCTATTTTGTTCGATAGTGTAATTGAGTTTTTTAATTTGTTTGTTAAGTCTGTTCATGTTGGTTTTGTAGACTGGGTTCCTGGTGGATTGAAACATCTTCCTGGCAAGGTTCCTCTGATTACTGAGTTGTCTGATTTTTTCGTTTGTGTTGGGTTTATTAATTTTTTGTGTCGTGGTATTTTTCTGGACTGAGTTTAAAATAAAGTTTTCAACATTTTCTGTGAGTTTGTCGAGAGCTTCTCGGGTGTAGATATTCAGAATGCTACAATTAAAATCCTGTGTAAGGGTATTAACGAGGTTTTTCCAGAGAATTTTGGTGTTGCCACTGTAATCAGGGAGTGTGTACCTTAAGTAAAATGTTAGAATTACCGGGTTGTGATCTGAACTCATTTCTGGGAGGGAATTAATATCATAAGGGAAAAGAAAGTCTCTAACAATGGCAAGGTCGATTGTAGTAGCAGAATTATAGCCAAATTTAGTGGGGGAATTTGGAAAAAGAACTTCAAGTCCAACTTGGGGGCAAGTCGATACCTGAATAATCACAAACGCAGTATTTGTCACAAATTTAGAATACTTCGTTTGTTCTTCTTATTGGGTTTAAAAAAATAAAAATGAAAGCCCGAAATTAGCATTACGCAGGCGAAGATATCGCCAAGCTTGTTAGTGTTTCATGGTGATATGAAGCCAAATGTGGTTTAACCGTGGGTATAATAAACGTGAAGTAACTCGTACAACTTTTTCGACCGCTTGAATGGTAATGCTCACTATTCCTCCCCTATGATTCATGGTTATGGAATCCGATTCCTATTGATCTGTTTTGAATCTTCCGTTCATTTTTTAGATCCGGATCTTATAACTGTTCTTTCGCGGTCGACTCATCCGTCTTTAATGTTTTGTTTATGTTGTAGCAGAAGCTGATTTGTACTCGTGGAATTATAGTCTTAGTCTGTTTCTTGGATGAAGTTATATTTTTTTCTCACCTATAGATTGCTGACTAACCCTGGGTTAAATACCGGATACTGAATTAGAAAATGAATTCCTTATGTTCCAAAACGCAGCAGATATAAACTATTGCTACATATAAGGATCACACCTTTGTGTGTCAAGAAAATATATGTTTCATAACGCCAATATATAAGTAATTTTATTTAAAATAAAACTTTAGATAAATCCATGCCTTATTTTCATTCAAAAGAATGAATACAGCTGCACGAAATCGTTGCCCTGGCATCAGAAGCTTTATTGTCTGTTTTTACTGCAATGAAAATTTTCGTTCACTGTCGTCTTTACTTAAACATTGTTGTTCTGCAGAAGAGAAGATTTCTTTGGACTGGGAACCGTATGGAACTGTTTCAGATACAAACGACGTTGATCTTACTCAAGAGGACTGGGAACCTCATGAAACTATTTCAGATTTAAACGACGTTGATCTTAGTCAAGAGGACTGGGAACCGCATGAAACCGTTTCAGATACAAATGACTGTGATCTTGGTCAAGATAATTCTGTGAGTTCTGAATCAGTATCAAATGTGAGTAATGTTTGTGAAAATTCACTGCCAGAAACAGAGTGTGAACAACCAACGAAATCAAATGCAGCAAGACAGGAAACCATAGATTTAGCTTCTGATGCGCCTGGAAAACAATTGTTAGAAGCAAACGTGAATGTAGTAAGAGAAGAAGTCTCAAAGTTAGCTTCTGATGAATCTGAAAAACAGTCATCAGAAGCAAACTCAGGTGTAATAAAAGAAGTCACAGACCTAACCTCTGATGCATCTGAAAAACAGTCATCAGAAGCAAACTCGTATGTAGTAAAAGAAGTCACTGACCTAGCCTCTGATGCATCGAAAAAACAATTGTCAGTAGCCAGTTCAGGTGCAGAACAAAAAATTGCAGAGGTGGAACCTAACGCAGATGATGATTTTGATAGAGCTTCTCCAGACCTTGTATCTAAAGTATTACAGTATTATGAAAAACAAACCAAGCAAGGTACTCCTGATAGCTGTTGTAAATCTTCATCAACAGAAATGGAATTTCAATCTTCTCGCTCACCATTACCAACAGTAGAATCTGGTTCTCCAAGACATGATAACACACAAATCGAATGCAGTGCTACTGATATATGCAGTAAAGGTTTGTCATCAGACACAAAGTGTGACACTTATGGAGAGAATATAATACAAAAAGAATCAGATGCATTAAAACAGGATGCAAAAGGTTTGGATTCCCATGATTCTAATATGTGCAGTGGACCATCATCACCAGAAGTAGATTCATCTGACATGTGTAGTAGATCATCATCAATAGGAATGGATTTGGATTCTTTGGGATGTAGTGCTGATCAAGCAGAATCAAATGATTCTGATGTATGTAGCACATTATCCTTATCAAACAAAAAATCCAATGAACTAAAACATGATCATGTGCAGGCAGAATTGCATGCTTCCGAGATCAGTGGTAAATCATTACCAGAAGAGAACCTCAACATAACAAAGCATGGTTCTGTGATACTGAAACCATGTTATGTTAAGGTTCACGATATCTTCAAGTCATTATCGAATTCTAAACTTAGCCCTAAAAAGATTTTCAGCTGGAAGAAGAAATACCATGTGTGTGATGTTTGCTACAAATTTTTTCGTCTGAGAAGTGATCTAAATATTCATTACCTTATTCATACATGTGTTAAACCATATGTGTGCAACATATGTGGCAAATCATTTATAAAACAGTGTAATTTATTTGCACATCACCTTGCTCATACAATAAAAAGGCACCATGTGTGTTCTGTTTGCAAAAAGGCATTTCCAAAGAAATCCCTTTTACTAAGACATAAACTCACTCATACTAAAGAAAAGCCATTTGCATGCGATAAATGTAATAAATCATATTCTGTAAAATCTAGTTTAAATGAACATTATTTATCCCACTCGGATGAAAGGCCTTTCATTTGCGAGATTTGCAGTGCTTCATTTAATAACAAGAGATACCTTCGTAAGCATTACTATAAACATCAAAGAAAAGAAAATGTTTGTGAATTTTGTTTCAAAGTTTTTAAACGCAAACATCATTTAGATGAGCATTATAATATTCATATAAATGACAGACCTCATGAATGTAAGATTTGTGGCAAATCATTTCATTTGTTGCTAACTTTAAATAAACATTATACTGTAGCTCATAGAAATGAAAGAGATCGTATTTTTCAAAAAAATATAAAGGATTTGGTGGACTGTATAGGTGGAAAGGATCCTGTTATTCAAAAAATTGAAAAATCTACTGTATTTGATGAAGCTGAAAAGACTCCTGTTAAAAAGATTGGAAAATCTACCGTAGTTGATGAAGGTGAAAAGACTCCTGTTAAAAAAATTGAAAAATCTGCCGTAGTTGATAAAGGTGAAAAGGCTCCCGTTAAAAAAATTGGAAAATCTGCCGTAGTTGATAAAGGTGAAAAGACTGCTGTTAAAAAAATTGAAAAATCATCTGTTGATGATAAAAGTAAAGAGACTGTTCCTTATAGTACACGCAGAAAATCATTTACTCCGAGAAAATATCTGCAACCAGGTTCATTTGTTTTGTATTAAAGGAGAGTGTTATGTATAAATAAATTTCTTAATAAAAATAAATATGTGAGAAAATGGTTTAGTGAATCAACCTTGTGAATGGATAGAGAAGCATAAGTCATAACCAGAGACAAGTTAAGTTGGCAGTATGTAGGAAACTTTTATTGGCTGTATAACTGATGATTGACAAAATTTGTTTCAATGTATCTCAATATACTAAAAAGAGCTCTATGAAATTAATTCATTTCCATTGTAGATATTAAGTTGTATTACACAAAATATTAATTATTAGTAATTGTTAATATCCCTGCCAAATTCTCTTACAGTCTATGATCTTCATTTAAATACATCAAGATCATATGCAGTCTAATTTAAATGGAAGTAATGATACATTGCCTAACTTTCCCTATACTGTCACCATGAATTAATTGTTTTTGATTATTGTTATTAATAAGTTAGAGAGAAACAGTTTAATACTTTATATTTTTTTCATTTAATAATTTTAGCTTGCTTATTAAAAACTGCAACACTGGTGTGGTGCAGAAGTTTGGAGATGGTTGTCCTCGTCATCTGAACACAGTTCAAAATTAGAAGGTCCATCCCAAAATAGCTCTTGTGTTGCTTAAAAATGAGATGTTAAGTTAATATAACTGAACTAAAAACTGCAGTAGTATTTTTAATATTTTCTTTTATTTTTGGGATGTTTTAAGTATTATAGATAATAGTTTTATTTTGTTTATTAATAGTGACTTTGTGTCAGAAAGTAAAAGGCAGATTTTCTTTTAACACTTCAATGAAAATTTCGTAGTAGTAAAAGAAAAATTTCAGATTTTATTATAAACTTTAATATGTATAAGACTTCCTCAGTTTGGTAGTTGAAAAGTGCCATATTTAAGTATTTTTCGTAGTTTTTTAAAATTAATATTAGAATATAGTAAATGCAAGTAAGAAATTTTTTATCACTGTCTTGTATAATGAAAAAAAGTAAAGAAGAAAACAGTAACAAAATTTTTTATTGCAGAAAATCATAAATTTATTATACAAAGTTATTTTGTGATATTAGAATTTATAAAAATGCAAAATATAGTCTTAATATAGGATTTTTTTTACTAGTTCATTTGTTTCTTTATTGAAAAATCTGGAAAAAAATAAAAATGCGAAGATTAAAAGAGTTTATTTCACGAAAGTTATAGCTCTGTTATTATTACATTTATTATACTGGAGCTTGAACCTTTCTCTTCAAACTGCCACACTTTATCAGTAGCACTATTTACCTGTATCTGTGCCAATTAAAAATAGAGGTCTGCAATGGCCTGGTGGCAGAATATTGTCTTTGGGTCTAGAAGGTTGCAAGTTCGAAACTCAACTCTAGCAGAGATCCTTCATGTATGTGGAGTTGTGCATATTACATTCATTGTGATGAAATATCCTACTGGTATTGTGTGGAAGTTTGGAGAGGGCAGAGGTGGCCTGAGGTCCGGGCAACTGCCCGTGGCACCAAAGCTGTAGCATAAAGGGGAGAAAAAAATGGTTTGATTGACATGAGAGCTCCGGCAAAATGGTAAAAATTTCCTTTCGTTTTGGTGCCCTCTCTTCAGATTTTTGTACAGGCACTCGGATCAAGCCTCTAGACCTTGGAGATGTCTCAAAATCTGTTCCACGAATATCAGACCATAAAATTTGGTGGGTCATTCACAGGTCCGACTGTACCCAAGGGCAACCCGATCCTCTAGGATCGGGTTGACCATAGTTGCGGTCCGGTCTACTGTGCCCCTCCTCATCCCACTATTGAAACGGACCCTCTCTTCTCCAATTTCCATAAAATCATTTCCTCCCACACTCTCCTTCCCTCATTTCGTGGTTTTTCCTTTGGTATTGTTCTCCCTAACCTACTATTGTATTTCAATTTTATGGCCGAAAAAATATTAAACCAGATGAAAATATAACTTTTCCCCTGGTGTACACCATTTCTCATCGGATTCTTAGTTTGACGAAAAGTTTTGGCACACTGTGTTGAAAGAGAAATTGGTGAATGTCATGCTTTAGTTTTATTCTGAACAGCAAATTTAAATTGTGATAACGTTATACCTATAAGTGTTGTGTATTTCACTAAAATGTCTGAGAAAAAGAAACAATCAGGCACGTTTTATAGGGAAAGAAAGGCACAGATAGCAGCAGAAAACGAAAAGCAGGGGTCTGTTTTGAAAAATTTCATCAAAATAGAAAATATTGAATCCAGGGAAGGTCTGTCAACCACACTTGAAGGCAGATCTTTAACTTCAGAAAACTTTAAGAACGACAATATTGTTCGAACCACGAACAAAAGTTCCTGTGAATTCAACACCACAGGTAATTTTTTTATTATCATTCTGGTATGCTTTTTTAAAATTTTCAGAATTAAATATCTATTTGAAATATATAAAGTTTCGATTATGACAATACTAACTTTGTCACTTGTACAAAAATTCTAAATTAAAGTCCCATATATAAAATTTTAGTTATTTTTTAAAAGCTATATTTATGTATTATTGAGCGTAAAGCTTAAAGTAGCACAAGTGGTTAAGTTATGTCAAAAGTTGTGTTGTTTTTGTTGGATAATTTTTGTGCACCTTCTGTATGATTATTCAAAAGAACTTAACTCGTATGATTTTGGTAGGCTAGGTAAGCACTATTTAAAAAGTTAACTCGTTTACCAGGACCAAGTGTAAGAGCATGCAAAGTTACAATTACTTGAACCAGAAGCAGTAGAACATTTGAACGTCTTAAGTGACTATGAAGAATCTAACAATAAACACAATGCCAAAACTAGTTTGCAAACCGAAAATATAGACAACAATACTGAGAGTGATAAGGTTTGTGGAATTCTAACATAAGCATTACTCTTGAAATATAATATTCAAACTTTTTTGAAAAATCAAATTTGCACATATAAAGTTCCCATTACATTTCTTCCAATCATCAGAAAATGCCAAACATTAGAAGAAAACTTGTAAAATTACAAATTATTTCACAGAATTTTTTTGTTTCTTGATAAGTTTGCGATTTTAAAAAAATGTAACCCGTCTAAAACAAGTAATAAATTAAAGTTTCAGATCGATAAGCTAGGTATATGGTCAGGGCTGGATTACCAATTAGGCATGTAGGCAACTTCCTATGGGCCCTGCAACTTTGGGGAGCACCCCCATATTATTATTTTTTAAAAAATTATTTTCTGGGCTTCCATTTGATTTACAAGAAGTGTGTTCTAGAACTTACTGAACTTAAAATCCAGTGTCGTTTAAATTCAGAACATTATTCTTGGAATATTTTTAATATTTTCGAATTTATGAGCATATCAATGGGTCACATGTCAACAGTCCTGGGATACTTTGTATTAGAATATTCAAATTGTATTTAAAAGTTTTGTCATTTTTAACCATTTTATTTAAAATTGCTATTAAATTTCAATTTTTTTATACATGAGATTTAAAATTTTTTTATGAAGATACCTGCAAAGAAATGTTTTATTTGAGTTTGTCATATTGTTTGTTGCTCAAAAACTGTTTATTTAGATATTAAATTTAAATCAATAAAGTTATCTGGTTTTGGAAGTTGGGCTGGGTGGGCCCAAAAACTTACATTGCCTATACTTCTCTCCTAAGTGTAAAAGGTCTAAATTTTTTCTACTTAGTAATGTTTGTGAACTGCCCTACATTATTCCTAAGCAAAAAGGCCGTATCTCATTAAAAAATAGTAGAAAACCATAAAAGAATTATACGTATCTTATAAAGCTAACACAGTGGATTTTTCTCACTCTACCAGTAACTGGCGAGAGAAGTTTTTAGAAACTGAAACTGATTAAAACATCTGCGATATCTAGCATGTCGAAGCAGAGACTAGTTGATTTGGCAACCATATCAATTGAATGGGACCTTCTGCAGTACATTGATATTGAGAAGATTATGAAAGATTTTGCAGATTAAAAGGCAAAAAAAGTGATCATGTGAAGAGACTCATATATTTTTTAAATAAATTTGTTCAATACATTATTATTTTAGTTTCTGTAAGACTTCCTTATATTAAATATTTCTGAAATTAAAAAAATTCTGGCCATAACATTATTAAATCATATTTGCAGGAAAAACATACATATTTCTAAGTAAAATTTTGTTGGACATTTAAAATACATACAATATAGAATTTAAAAATTATGTTGGTTGGGGGGGGGCGCCAAATTGTTGTCTTGCCCGGTTGGTAAAATTACCTTGGACTGCCTCTGGGAGAGGGGTTGTCAGTTCAAGCTCATCCTTGTTATTTGACCCTAGCTGAAAATGTACAGGATTCATTCCTAAAATAGAGCTTGTATAGCTTCAAAATAAGATGTAAATCCAACCAAAGTAAACCAGTAAATTAGACAATTAATGAAATTCACAGTCCAGTAAAACTTTTAAACTGAAACTGGGATGAGACCACTGTAATACCAATATAATTTTCTTTTTAAGTAGTGAAAATTATTTTCCGTTGATAAATAAATGCTAATTGTGTGTGTGTGCATTAACATCATTGCAACTGAATTCAAAACTATCTTAAGCTTATGTATGATTGATCAGTCTTCATGTTTTGATCTCCAAGAGAAACAGTCCATTTTAAAATTAATTGTACTTTTGAGTCAAGATTTTTTTACCATCCTCAGTGTGACTCTATTTATAACATTTCTGGCAGCTTTGGTCCTTTCTGTTAGTTTCTTTGAACTATTCAATAGTGTAAATATTTTGTTCAAAACTTATTGTGGTTGAAATTCATACATTCATGTCAGATTAATATTCTTAATTCCTGTGTAAAAAAAACAGGTCAATAAATATGCTATTCCTCAAAATATGAATTTAAAAAAATCCATATTTTTATTTTAACTTTAGAGACTCGGTATTTTATTTACTCACCTTCTACAAATGAATAGAGAACAAAAAATAGACCTTTAGTGGTGAAATTTGATATTTGATCTTGAATTTTGATGCAGTTTTGAAATTTGGTTACAAAGATTGGTGATACCTTTAGAAATTTTGAACTTCGTGCATATTTCATTGTATAGATTAAAAACTAAATTCTTAGAAAACTTCATATGCTTTTAAATGGTATATTTTTATGATTATATAGTGAAAGGTGTCAAAATACTTAGTGGTATTTGGCACCTTTCTTTGTGCCAAATACCACTAGGTGATTTGTTTGTTTTTTCCTTACAACCACATTCTACATATATAAAAAAATTATCTAACAAATAATATCTAAATTAGAAACTTCTGAAAAATCTTATATATTTGCAGAGAAAGAAATTTCACATAAATATTTCATGAACGTAATTAATTTTTATTAGTTTTTTTTTAATTCCTGTAGATTTAGTGGGGTTTTTTTAAGAACTTTATCCCATACCGCAAAAGTTCAAAGAAGATGCATCAGTTTGACACTAAAAAGCTACTAAATATCATATGCATTTTTTTTTTTTTTTATCAGAATTAAATTTGAATTTCGGATCGGGATCAGTGAACAGGATTGGGAAACGACAACCGAATGAGTGGATCCGGATCCATAAAGTGAATCGATTTGTTCTGTCATTAGAGCCAAAGCTCAACATTTGGTTACTGTTGCCAGATTTATTGATCTTTCGTTGGAAATGCGTCCAAAAATCCAATTCAATAAAAATTGGAGACAAACATCATTGACATTCATTTATGAGGGACAGACCCACCAAGAGGGAAGGGGAAAGGAACCGACCAGGCCTACTCGAAAGGGTGTAATGGGGG